>JAGDQP010050729.1:1025-12561 GCA_022664845.1 Lepisma saccharinum | reverse complement strand
GCCCAATGTGAAAAACAATTGGCACGAAAAAGCTTAAAATTGTACCAAGAACTTATTATAAATATAAGTCATTTGATCTTGTACATTTTCTTCCGTTTGCTTATAAGCCACTCATTTATGGTTATATTGTCGATAAGTATTAACCCATTTGAATCGGTAAAAACAAATTCGGTGAGAGTAACGTAGTTGGTTATAGTCAGTTACCTTGAAGTTAGTTAAGTAAATAATAACTAACTCACTCGTTACTCTTACAGAATACGACTGGAAAAATTTACCTAGCACTAGGTTAGTATAGTATATTCATTCAGATAAATTTGAAGTGCCTTGGAGATAATGAAAATTACCGATCATGACGGTTCCTTGACGCTCTCCGTTAGTTCCAGTTACCGAGTTGTATGTAGTTACAATATGATGAAGATTAGGTGTAGGCGTAACTTTTATGTTATTTATATTTATCCTTGAATTCTGATCGACTGATTATTCTTAGTAAAAGGTTGGCCAACCAATGTGGTGGGATAAATTTGCCGATTATGTTGAAAATTCTTAGTAGAAGGTTAATCAACCCAAGTCGAGGACTACATCAACGAACTATACTTGGTTAAACGTTAGTTAACCAACTTGAAGAGTTACATCAACATTCCGCATTGAACCGCTTAGTCTGGATTAATTACACACACACACACATACTGTGTATATATAAGGTAAAATTATGATAAGAAGAAAAGGATTACTTACAGCTTGTTGTTCTATAGATACACACTTAATACTTGTAAGTGCAGAAATCTTGAATATTTCAGTGAATTCACCTTCATCTTGCTTGAAAAGTAACAGACTAACACGTCAGCATAGAATAAAGATTAAGGCGACAGTGGCGTCACGTATCGGACAACGCTTCAAGTTTGGAGAACAGTTGACTGTTATATAGTGCATGGATTAGCGGAGCGTGGAAAAATTGGCAAATGTACAGCGTGTAAGTTCGGGAGCGAATTGTGGAAGGAAAAGTGTTGATAATCCAGAGCAAACGAGTGTTTTAGAGTTACTGAAGGTTAAGGCTAGAATACATTTTCGAGTTTAAACCATGAATAAAGGCGCCCTCCTACAGACGGCGTGTTGAGGTGGTGGTCGTAGGGGGTAAAATGTGATTATGGCAACAAGGAAAAATAGATCAAAATTGGTGTTGTGAGACTCGCGACATTTTAAGAGCGTCATCCTGCGATAATAGTCAGTATAGATAATGAACTTTTAAGAGGATAAATAAATTTTTAACACTTCAAATTATGCGTAGCAAGTATTGCATTATTTAAGTAAAATACAGTTCTTATTGTTTAATTTCCGTTATGATGTAGCTATCTGGAAAAGAATTTTAATATCCAGGATTGAAAGAACTTTCGATATAAATACGTGAGAGTGTGTTATTATTTTACTGTTTTTTGTTTTTTGAAATTCAGTCGAAATATTTTTATAACAAAACTTATGAACAGATTCCGCTCTGCCAGATCTTGAAGTACGTTCAGCAAGAGAACATAAAATTCAGGTATTAAGTCATAAAGACAAGCCAATTTTTCATTATAATCCCGTTAAGTCTTAACTACTGAGAAATAAGGTTTTGTGGAAGCAAATGTCTTACAATTGGCATGATTCGTTACAAGACGTACCTTAAGTAGTCTATCCGTAGCACAAACAGTTTCTTCAATCAACATTAGAAATGACATGGTTGATTAATGGTTAGCAAATTGTTGTATTAAAAAATGGTTGTGTAGACCATTGACCAACCACAAATTTTTGTTTGGTAGCTCGTTGGGACTTTCCAATCAACCTCAACATTGGCTCGTCCTGAGCCTTATAGATACTTAAAGGCATACGTTAATTCAAAACTCAGCATTGTTCCAACTCCTATATACGGTTGGGAAATAGTTGGCTGGGAAATGAGCGACAAAGCGGATATCGACAACATTGGTCAACCCCTTGTCAACGTCGCAAAACTAATAGCAATGTTGGCCCAACACTTGTGTTACTTAGGTGGATATTGATATTCCGATTTCCTTTGATGTGAGAAACGTTTCAATGCCTGTGTATCAAACCAAACTCGAATAATTCTTGGCATTATAGTATTCCAGTAGATATGTGACACCACGCCTATATTTATCTGAGATTGTTTTATATTGCAAACAGAAAACACTGAAGTATATAATGAACTTAAACAAATATACAAACTGTAAAAATAATCTCGTATAAAAATTATTGCATCGGAATAGAATAGAATGTGCCAATTGAGACTGACAATCTCTACTATCTTGGTATTTAAATCTACTGTTTCTTGGGGACTATTTTCTGGTACAGGGAACGAAAGAGACGATCAAAACGAATTTCTTAGATTGTCCATGAATTACCAACCCTGTGCTGTGTACAAGCCCAATACCGCCCAGCATTGGTAATTCATGCACAATCGAATGGATCCACTTCACTTTGATCGATCTCTTTGTTCTCTGTTCCTCTATATTTTACTTACTTTATGTTTCTCAGAAGTAAATTTTAAACTTCCTTTCTCATCTAATTTATTTTGACATTTTTTTAAAATATGCATTTACTTTTAAATATATGAACATGTCTTTTCATACAGTAGGCCAGTCTTTTTATATCGTCCTTGTATAGAACAATCCATTTTTGTAAAGTACAACAAATGAAAATAAATATAAAGATAAATTAGGTAAGAAACAGAACTTTAAAACCACCATTTTCGTCACATCCTGTGTCACCACATTACGTAAGCAGAAAAAGTAAAGCATTTCTAGTACATATAAAAAGAATTTATAAGTTGCAATACTTTGATTTAGTCTACTAAACTTTTTAAGGTGGACTAAAAAGTTAAAGTTACTTACTGAGAAGCAGTTGTGGCAAGGTGTGGGATCAGAACAAGACACCACGAGACGATTGTGGATATTGTGAATTTTAGTTTTTACTTATTTATTTTTTGACGTGTTCTAAGTGATTTTTATTTATTTTTATTTTATAACTTTCAAATTTCACTTCTGAGAGGCATAAGACGAGTGAAATAAATTCTCATATAAAGAAATAATAAAAAAAATTCTACATGGTAACTGTGATCTACAGATTTAACAATGCATATAACTACTGTCATCATCTGGTAACCTCTGATTTACCGAGGGTTGAAGGCAGAAGACAGAGGAAAACAAAAAGATGAAATTTACCATGGTGTTGTGTCATCTGTACGCAAAGTACGATTTCACGAAAGATCTCTAGATGAGATGATGGCGTACTACCCCTCGCTTATGCCCGACTCTAGAGTATCTAAGATTTGCTGAATTATTATACAATGAGATAGCTCTGAGAGAGCTATTCAAAACGCAAGACCGTGTGAACCCTTTATGGCTCTGACACATCTTTCTCTCTATCGAATATATCAATATTATTTTCTAAGTTTCCGAAGAACAAATCCAGTTTAGGGTAAACACAAGTAAAATAGCCGAACTTTATGTGCCTTAAAGTGATGTAACATAAACTTACCTAGCCTAAGTAAATAGAAGCAAAAACCTGAAAACAAAACCAGCAATAGATTCAAAATTGTAAACAAGAGAAAAATATTTACCCTAATCTGGAATACTATAATAAACTTAAACATATACAAAAACTAATAAAGTGGAAGAAGTTATTTTTATAGAACAAATTCAAAACTCCTTCCACTTAACTTTGTTTTGTTATTTTTGTGTATTCGCTCTGGAATGTTCGCATTTGCATGTATTTTGTGCTGGAAATCAACTGCACAAAATATACTTTGTTGATTGATTCCAGTAACAGTTGTTTTAAAGGTAGTTAGAATGTAACATTAGATAGAGCATCTCGAGTACATTTCATAGAATAACTATATAAACAGTTTAAACTTTAATTAATTTATTTCTCATATGGCCTGGGCATCAATTCAGATAGGGCATGTACCGATCAAGTAATAGACTTTGATAATTATTTTTCTATGGTCACTTTATGGAAAATTAACATATCTGTATTTTTTTATTTTCCCTAAAAAGGCTTTTCTGCCGAGATATTAATTTCTAAAATACGCTGTCGATAATTATTGAAGATCAAAACGTGATATGCGGTACTACTTTTGACACATCATATCTTAGCAACTAATTAACAAAAATAAGTCATTTCTTTTTTATATGATAGATACTTGTCTATAGTTTGCGATGCCAAAAGACTATCTCCATATCGTTTATACAAGGTGTTCAGAAATTCTGACAACTTTGAAGAACATATAAAAAATTCCAAGATTTCGGAAACTTTTACTCTCTTCCGTAACAAAGTACGTACTTGTTGTTTACAAGTTTGTATAGCCACTTCATGCCTAGTTTATCGCAAAAATACCTCAAAGAGGTTCGGAATATTCCTTTCACTGTAACCAAAAAGTATTTGGAGGTTTTTGAAAAGTTTTCCGTAGCTGGACGCGAGTTTCTTATAAATCATATTCTCAAAAGAGTTGATTTTTCATTATCGTCAAGACACTTGTTGACCAAGTTTGATTATCGACCAAGGATTGGACTCAAAAAATTGGATATTTTGGGAAATCCTCCATATTTGGAACCCATTTCCTCACAAAAACATTGTCAAATAATATTTTTAGTATAGTGGGGAACTTTGTGTTTTATATAAACTGATAAAGTTTCATAATCGACCCGGCATTTGTTTAGATTTTACTGCTAAATGTTTCTTGCGAGAAAAACTGCGTTCGCGAGACTCTTCGGTAGTTACTGAGTTTTATGGGAGGAGAGGAATTGCCGGTGAGTAAAGCAGCCTCTCCCGAAGTGTATTGCTAACTTTTTTGCAAGGAACATTTAGCAATAAAATCAAAACCATTGCTTGGTTGATTATGAAACTTCGTCAGTTTTTAGAACATACACGGTTCTCCACCATGATGATTTTTTAAGAACATGGCTTGTGAGAAAATGGCATTCAGATATGGCGGACTCTTCAAAATTTTTTGAAAGAAAAATTTAGCCATAAAATCTAAACCAACGCTTGGTCGATAATCAAAGTTAGTCAACTCTTAGAACACACAAGTGTTTAGACTATACTGAAAAATCAACTTTTTTGAGAATGTGTTTTGAGAAATTGGCGTCCAAATACGGAAAACTTTCAGAAACCACCAAATTTCCAGTAGTTACAGTGATATTAACAGTCCGAACCTCTTTAAGGTACTTTCGCGATAAAATACCTATAAGTGGTTACCCAAACTTGTTCCAAGTTGTCAAAATTTCTGAACACCCTGTACAAACGATATGGAGGTAATCTATTGACATCACAAACTACAGTTAAGTACCTATCATATAAAAAAGAGATGACTTCCTTGTGTTAATTAGTTGTTAAGGTATAATGTGTCAAAAATGGTGACGCATACCCCATTTTGAGCTTCAATAATTATCAACAATGACGGAAATTAATATCTCGGTAGAAAATTATTCGGGAAAATAAAAAATATGAGTCTCATAATTTTCCATACAGTGCTCATAGAAAAATAATTATCAAGGTCTATTACTTGACCGGTACATGCCCTGCCTGAATTGAAATCGAACAGACCATATGAGGAATAAATTAATTAAAGTTTAAACTGTTTGTTTTGTTGTTCTAAGAATTGTACTTGAAATGAGAACAGGTATATTCCTTTCTTTATGAGAAAAAACGCTCAAAATATTGCTATATCTAAAACAATCTTGCGTAATTAATGTTTAACAAGACTAAAAGTGTCATTTATGCATTCATGTGCAATAAATGTTTGTTGTTTTGTAATTTTGACTAAACACTTTACTTAGTGTGTGCTTGTTGCTTCTTCTTTTTGTAATTTCCATGTTTTGTCCTCCTCCTTCTCTGTCTCTCTCTATCTATCTATCTCTCTCTCTCTCTCTCTTTTAAATGTGTTTTACATGTTACGTTTATCTCTTTTCTTTCTAACTTCATAACTAAATATCCAAAAGAAATATTGTTTGTTTTCTTTTCTCTTTTCAGTACCAACTATTTTCAGGAAAATCTTAGATCAGCAAATCGGACCAAAGTTTGGACTGCAAACTAAGAATATTGTACGCATTCCGTATTAATAAGAAAACTAGAGTATGGTATTTGATTGCAGTTAAAAATTTCTGTAAAACAAAATACCTATCGAACGCAATGATAAGAAAGAAATTCGAATTACACGGGATTATAACACAGTCTGAAACTAGAAGAGGTTCAAGAAAGAAACTCGAAAACCAAAAATATAACAATGTCTTTAATGATTATGTAATTCTGTATTGTGAATACGAAGTGTACCTGCAGTCAAAATTCATAAATAAAGGTGCTGCATTCAAGTGATATATTGGTGATAGCCAAATGATTTCAACAGATCTTTAACCTGTACTCTAAGGATCAATAATGGAAAGTAGCTGTGAACGTAATTTAGATTATATATAGATGTTATTCCTTTCAACAATAAAAAGAATTATTTAATGTATACAGAGGAAAAATGTGCAAGCAAATTGTAAGTACAAGATAGATCGTTCATGGGTAAAACTATTTATGTGTATGCATGTGTGTGTACGTGTCCTACTTACGTGCAATTGTAGTTCGAATCATGCTTTTGTTCCATCAAAAGCATGATTTGATACATCGAGTTCACGTCCACAGTACCGGCCTACACAAGTTGTGTATCTTCAACTTCTACGTTGCAGTATATTGAGTGACTTCTGACGTACTATTTTTGAAACATTGTTCTCTGATATTCAAAAGCTGAAAATTTAAGCAATAGGCGTAAAGAAAAGTATGATAAGCCATCACTTCCAACAATAATCCCATAAACACAACATAGTATAAAGATTGCTGAAGGTTTCTTTATATTAATTATGGAGACTTTCAGTTCACATGCAAAGGATCCCAGTATACTGACAGTTAAGTGAAGAAAGTGCGAACACGTAAATAATTATGTCATGTGAGAGCTAGAAATATCGATGAGCTTAAACAATCTGTACTACCCTATGTTTTCAGAATATTAATAACCAGGCTGATTACGCAGATTTAAACCTCTCCTTCATAGAACCATGGCAAACAATAAAAGCTTAACTTCCCCTAATAAAATTTGTATTACTTTATTTTGAAAGCTAATCATTATTGTTTTAGCGCCTCTATGATAATGTTACATTATTTAGTCACGACTGTTCTAATGTCTCTTTACAATTCTCAAGCTATTTCACAATGTTAAGTTTAGCACCTCTTGCTATTTAATAATGATTGCTCTGGCGCTTGTTTAACACTCTCTTGCTATTTAATGATTGTTCTAGCGCCTCTTTAGTATTCTCTTGTTATTTAATGATGATTGTTCTGATGCCTTTCTGAAAATTTTATCCTATTTAACCATGAGTGTTCTAATGTTTCTTTAATATTCTATTGCTATTTAATCATGCTATTTAGCGTCTGTTTGATAATCTCACGTTGTACCACAGGAATGTAACAATATTTATTCGCACACAAGCAAATTATGTTCTTAAATTCACCGCTACATGAAACTTCAGCTTGACTTTACGTTACTGTTTACTACATTGTGTCTAGGCTAAATTAAGAATACCTAAACAAAATACTGCCAATAAACAGGATGATACTTTTATGATTTCGTAGCATATTAATTTTCACAGAATGGGGATACATTTGGAAGCAGAATTTAAAAAGAATCAATAACTCTGATAGATACGTGTAATGGATGTTTACATGCAGTTTGTAATCTTTCTAAAGTTGACTTTCAAAGCAGAATTCTGTAAATTCAAGTTCGACTTGACCCAATTGACTAAGCGAACTTCTGTTTCAACCTAGCCAGGAAACCATATTACCATATCTCATTATTGGGATAAGTTTAGTTTAACTTTGAGACTAGCGTTTGTTTGAGAACTAAGACACACAAGTAGTAAGGCCAAATCAGTTTCAAATTGTCCATGAATTCATATAGCTCGATTTCAAGAAATTTGACTAAAAATTTAATTGAGTATTGCCGTATTTTAGAGATTTGAATGTAAATTCTAGTTTCAGTTCTCTGTGATGATTATAATAAACTACCTCCTTGACTAACAAACCACACACCCCTGTTGTTTCTGCCTTTTGTGATACAAAATTTGTTGGAACCGTAGTGAGTTTTCACCACTCGCATAATACGAAGCATTTAATAAATAGGGATATTAAATAAGTAAAAATGTATGAAGCGAGGGCACATAATTTGACGACATCTTAAATGAAACTTTCTACAGGATGTGTCGTAAGTATACGACTAGAGTTCAGGAAGGAATTCGATCAACTACAAAGGTAAAATTGATAGAATTTATGATTAAGGAGAGCAGCTGTCAGGAATCCATATACTTGTTTACCGCTTTCGTCAAATTGACTATAATAAAATCCTTTTCTGAGGCATCCCTTCTAAGAAGCACTCTTAACTGTTATCGTTCCCCAAGAGCAATCTTTAGATACAATTTTGAATGTCATTTCTTAACCCGACATGATTTACGTCATTAGTTTTCAAGATACTATGTCATTTTTGACGATGACGCGGTAATTTTAAGACCTCTATCTCCGAAACTACGATTTATTTTTACAAAGATGGGCATAATCAATTTTCAGCTTGGAGTTAAGGGAAATACATTCCTGAAATTTTGTCATATATTTACGAAACACACTGTATATTGAATACGTTGCCCTAAACAAATAAAATATACAGGGTGGTAACGTAATGTACCAACATACTTCAAGCGATCATAGTACACCTAAAATAAAGAGAAAAGTCCCAGTCCCCGGGTTAGAAATTCCCCCACGTTTTTGAGCTACAAACTGCCGAAAGCATGAGAAATAAATTTTAGAGCTTCATTTTTCCAAACAACATTAATAACAGAGCTGATGCTGTATGTGATTATCAAAGATGTCAAGCATGTTCTATCAAAAAATGTATATTCCAAAATTGTCCAATGGGTGCGCAAGTGATTCCCCAAAGGAACTAAAAAATTCTCAGAAATTCTCTCACTAAAGATGGGTCGAAGAGAGTATGAATGGCATGACTTTTCAACAGTTAACAATAATTCGTTTGTGCCAAGTGGATACCTCAGATTCCATATATCGAACTTTTTTTTTTTTATAATTTTAGTTATGGTTGCATAACACTCAGGAGTAACAATTACATACACTCATAAAATTTTGTTTATTTGTTATCAATGAGAGAGAATGTCATTGCCCACTTGGATTGCAGTGATTACATAATTATGTCATCTTCACTCGTAGCAAAAGTCGTCTTAATGCTCATTTCTACATACTTTTACTTCATAGAATGTCTGGGAATCGCCCACTTCCTTCATGGAATCTGTCGCAATAATTTCACAATTTTGAAATATTTATTTTTTGATAGAGCAGATTTGAAGTCTTTGACAATAGCATACCGCATCAGCGTAATGTTAATGGTATTGGAAATCCAAAGCTTTAAAGATCATTTTCTCACCCTTTCGGTTGTCTGTAGCTTCGAAAGGCAGCGGAATTTCCACCCCGATGACCAACACTCCTTGCTTATTTTTTTGTCTACTATCATCCCTTCAAGTTTGTCGATGTACTACGTTGCCACCCAGTACAATTTAAAATTACTTTAAGAATACATAGGAATTACATATATTTTAAGTTATGCTTTCACTCGGGATAAGTAATGAACTACTGAGAGTAGCAAAATCCATTAGATTACCATATATTTGCTTCATTTACGGTAGACGAGTCACACAATTTAATAATAAATAGTGTTCTTTTTATTTCATGAAGAGTTGTGAGCTATTTTCGTGAAGAGTATTAGTAAAATTTACATGCATATAGCGTGACGATAGTAAGTAGAACATTTGTTCATAATGAAAGAAGTGATATTAATTTTAGAAAATTGTTTGAAAAGGGTATTAATGGTTATGGTAAAGAAGTTCATGAATTCGTATTATTTTAATTATTCAGTAGAAGTAATAATTTTCTGTAGCTATTCTCCTCAAGTTCTATTCTGTGTCCCATGCTATTACTTACCGCTAACTGCAGAAAAGATTTCGGAAGGAGCAACGACCTCAAATATAAATGATATCGTCACCATGAAACCTTGGCAAAATGGAGTTAACACTGCACTCAAAGACCTCGTATTGAAGGGCATCAACCCCCAAAATAATATCTTACAAAACGACCTCTCCAAGTGGTTAGAAATGTTAGAAATGTAATGAATCTATACAGACTTTAAATGGAACTTCTAACTTTAAAACTGTTCTTTCTCAAAAGTAGCTGAAGTGAACATAGTACCTTCTGGTTCCAAGGTGACGATATACAATAATAATCTTTTAAGAATGCGATAAATTTAAGACATGGTTCAAATCATAGACTGAGTAGGTGATTAAGGGTTTAAAATTAAAGTATATTTTATCGTAAGTTATGGAATTGGTCTATCATTTAACACATTTGATTTTAGTAATCGATGAGCTAACTAAAGTTCTTTCTAATTTCAATTTTAACTAGCTACATCATGATGAAGAAAACGTAGAAAATGTACGTTCCTTGATGTATTTTATTAAGGTAAATAAGTTCTGATAGCTTCTTAAACGTTTCAGCTTATCTTTTTCTGCTTCCTAATGTGTCTCCGAAAGTTCTCAATATGTTTCTAATTTCGGAATGCGCATTGAGAAAACAATATCCAGTTAGAAGAGACGGCTTCACTATTAGCCTTAATTTACTAATATAAAATATACTTAGTTAATGTTGCTAAAGTTGTCATAACAATATTTTATTCGGCCCGATCAAGCTTCATCAGATAATAAAAATCAGAAATAATATTTACATAACACTAAAGCTACCACAGGAAAGGGTCTGGAGTCCAACAGTGAGACATTCCACTAACTCCGGATCGAGTGAAACATTGTAATTACTTTTCTAGTAAGTTTATTCAGATAAATGTTTTGTATTTCTTAGAAATTCAAAATTATTACGCTATATGTTGTAAGAGAGAAACACTCATGGTAATCTTATGAATGCTAATTCACGCGAACTGGTTGTGATGTAATCATATAGCTTACCTAATACACTGCAAATGACTTCTTTGTACCTGCAATCAACACTTTCAAGCTAACGAATTTTGTGACGAATCAGTTCTTTTTTTCAGAATGGAAGTGGAAATACGAAAGCTCTGAAGTGTTGGTTATATGAACAAAGGGGTCATGGATGGTTTAAAAGTGTTCATATATAGTATGTTGCATGAAATCCGTTGACTTTAGGCATAATATGTATTAATGAGAAAAGTAAGCATCTAAAACAGTCCCATTCTTGAATGAGGTTTATTTCATTTGTCCTAGCTCTCCTCAAGGAATTATTACAACGTTAATTTTCTTTCTTACCTTGAGCTTGCTTATATATTATGGAAGTTTCGTATCAACATTTTGGTTGTTCGTACGTTAGTACGATAATCGAACCGAGTTCCCCTACACATGGAACTCAAGAAATAATTGGCCTTCTACAAATT
>JAGDQP010050728.1:0-14170 GCA_022664845.1 Lepisma saccharinum | reverse complement strand
TCCTATGATCACTCGAGATTTTGAAACTGTTCAGAACAGACACGTCTTGCACAATTGCCCTGTTATTTGATAGAACGTAGTCTATTTCGTTTTTGGTCCCATTTGGGCCTTTCCATGTCCACTTCCTCTGGGGCGGTTTCTTGAAAAATGTATTGGAAATGAACAGTCTGTTGGCTTCTGAGAATTCCACTAACTTCTCTCCTCTCTTGTTTCTTTTGCCAAATCCAAAGTTTCCCACTTTCGTGTCACTGCTCAGCTTGGTTCCTACTTTCGCATTGAAGTCTCCCATTACAATTTTGTAATGCGATTTGCTACTATCCAAAATCTTCTGAATCTCCTCGTATAGGTCTTCGACTTCCTCCTCCGGGTGCGAGGTTGTTGGAGCGTACACTTGTATAATTTCCATACTGTATCTCTTGTTAATTTTTATTACTACCCGTGCGATT
The DNA here is from genome assembly GCA_022664845.1 of Lepisma saccharinum. NCBI lineage: Eukaryota > Metazoa > Arthropoda > Insecta > Zygentoma > Lepismatidae > Lepisma > Lepisma saccharinum. Next base: position 13,724 of record JAGDQP010050728.1, on the reverse strand, counting down.
CTATCTGAAATTCCTTCAATTTCTGTGATTCGTGACTTCAGGTCTTTATTAATTATAAAGCCAACGCCTGTCGCTTTTCCAGTTTCTGTTCCTTTGTAGTAGAACGTGTGCCCTGACGGTAGTTCCAACTGTTCTTCATTCTTTCTCCACACTTCTGATAGTCCTATGATGTCCCACTTAATCCTCTTAAGTTCATTCTGCAGTTCTTCTAATTTGTCCTCTCCTGTAAGTGACTTACAGTTGAGGGTCGCAACGTATAGGTCCGTTCGAGTTGCCGTGTCGGTGTCCTGGCAGTCTACAGTCCAAACCCGGGCATTTTGACCCTCTGACTTCCTGCAGGACTGACCGCTGCCGTTGCCAGCTGCATTCCGTCCTCCGGGTAATGAGGGCCTCCGAGGCTGTTTCCTTGCTTGTACCATCATATGTAAAGAAAGGAGGGGTGCTGACATTTGACTCACCACGCTGTCAGCTAATGCGGGTTGGTGAGCAGCCCATCCATGTTCGTTCGCCAAGCAGTTGCTTGGGTACTAACAGGCCCCACGACGTGAACGTATGGATTGGACATTAGGCGTCTACCCCGGTCGGTTCCCTTAAGTCTCAGCAAGAGGAATTAAGGGGTCTCCTCCCAGTTAGTGGCAGAAGCCTTTTGGGGCGACAGTCCCGGTTTCCCGGCCATATATATATATATATATATATATATATATATATATATATATATATAGGTAATTTTTATATATACAGGGTGGTGCATTTAAAAGTTGCTACCCCGTTTATCTCGTAATGGAGTGGTTTGTTTCAAAAATCCCGAAACACTTCAACTTTGGTTTCGAGGGGGATGAAATATTGTGACAATTTTAAGTGTGCTCCCCCATACTCCGCAGTATAATGGCAAAGGCTTCGATTCTCTTAAATGGCAACATGGGTCGAGTAGCACATCGTTTGAAAGCTACGTTCATTCTGTTTAGGAAAATGTTGTTGTTATTTTAATTTTGCCACCGAATACTTCGGAAGAACTTGCGTTTCGAATTTATCAAGTATACATACGAAAATTTCAAAAGAAGAAAGATTTTATCAGATTAAACATTGTGATTACAATAAACTACCCATTATACCGTTGAAGCGACTGTATTTAGCCGCGTTGTGATCAACATGAAGTGTGTTGCCCCATTTCCTTAGGTCTAGTGGCAAAACCTTCAATTTTCTTAAATAGCGATATGCGTGAAGTGGCACATCTTTTGAAAGAGCTGTTTAATCTTTGACAAAAAATGAAATTTGTTTGAAACGTCAGTAAGAAGTCTGTGAGGTACTGCGGTTTGACCATTTGCACACTGGAAACAATAAGCTCGTTATCGCACTAGTGTTCCCCAGTACACACTGGTATTGTGTTTTTCGTTTTTCACTACATATCATCTAACAAGTTATTGTAAAAAGGATTTTTTTGTACTGAATATAAATCTGAAAGAAGAGAACTTGATGAACTAGAAATCAAGAAAGTTATAAACGTCTGTGAATGCTTTGTAAGAAATCTACTTGGGAATAGTTAAATACTAAAGACAGTACCAAACTGAGGAGGATCGTACCTTATTAAAGGACAAGCTACCTTGCACCAGCCTCCACACGTGTAAAGTTGTAAGAATCCTCTTCAGTTAAAGACGCAAGATATTTGATTACAATGGAAACTTTGTTCTATGACGGCCTGTATCTCTATAACCGTTCATTTAAGGTCAGAATTTCAAAATATGAGACGCCTGGATCAATTGGGATATTCCCATCCAGATATACGTCCCCCTTCACGAGATGTGGACACTCGTTACGTGGACTTTGGACTTTAACGACCTGAACTTTGGACTCTAACGATTATTAAATTTATAGAATGTTCAAATCTCCATACCACGCAAAGTATTCAATAATTTATCACACAAAACATACTTTTCTAAATAAAATCAAAAACGTTTTCAAATTATGTGTCATTGTACCCACGTTGCATTTAAGAAATTTGAAGCTTTTGCCACTAGACCTCATGAAATGGGGAACACACTTCATGTTGATCCCAACGCAGCTAAATACAGTCTCTTCAACGGTGCAGTGGGTAGTTTATTGTTCTCACAATGTTTAATACGATAAAATATTTCTTCTTTTGAGATTTTCGTATGTATACTTGATAAATTCGAAACGCAAATTCTTCCGAAGTATTGACAAAACTAAAAAATTACTATTTCGTAAACAGAATGAACGTAGCTTTCAAATGATGTGCCACTCGACCCATGTTGCCATTTAAGAAAATTGAAGCCATTGCCACTAGACCGCGGAGGATGGATGGGGCAGCACACTTAAAATTTTCATAATATTTCGTCCCCCTCGAAACCAAAGTTGACATGTTTCGGGATTTTTTTTAGACAAACCACTCTATTACCAGATAAAGCGAGTGGTAACTTTTAAATGCACCACTTTGTATAACCCGAAAAATATGTGACACAAACACTCTCTGTCGCATTTTGTAAAAAGATACTTTGAATCTCAGTGTGTCCATGTACAAAATATGGCAATGTTATGTCACAAATATTTCGGGTTATATATACGGTGACCATATTTTGTCGGTCAAAATTCTGGACAAGTCTTACCGGGATCTAAAGAACTCCCACCTACATTTCCTGGTGGTTTGAGAGTTAGCCCAATAAAGTTAGCCATAAAGGCCATTCAGGCCATAAAGTTAGCTTAAAAGTTGTATTTTATTAAAATTGTCCTCGACTTGTAAAATAAAATTTAAAAAATAGCACCAAATTAGAATTTTAAAATTAGTAGGAACTTGATCACTGCAAATAATATCTCATGAGTTCTACAAGTCAAGTTTTATGCCTGAATAATTGGCATAACAGTATTTTTTTTAAAATTATTTCTTCTAAAAGCTTTAAAGTATAATAAATCAATCTTAGGCACATATATTTGTTAAACACCAAAATAATTTTATTCTCCATAATTTTTACTGTTTATTTTGGTCACTATTGAGTTCAAATAAAACATACAGGAGTTTTTCTCAATTTCTACCAAAAACCGTTTTATAAACATTTTATAATGATTTTTATACGAAGAATATATTAATTTAAAAGAAATAGTTAAATAGGTTGTGAATTAAAATAACTTTTTAATAACTCCTTCGAAGTTTGTACAAATAATCAATCCTTAAAGTTTATTCTGCTGGAGTTGTCGACGACGTTGATACCTTGAACCATTCTTTCTTCTCTGGAGACAACTTACCTGTCTGTGAGCGCTTTGTTCTTTTTAATGTCTTGATATATTTCTGTGCAAGATTCGGAATTGTTGATTTGATAATCAACATGGCTCCACATATTCGATTTTTGGTCCCCAAAAATTATTGGAAATGGCCTCTCTATAGAAACATTTATACCAGGACGTGACTGCACGAATTCACACATTCTCTCTAATTTTGGGACAGTTATCTTCTTCTGATTTAGGTCCTTGAGAACTGATAATCATTTAAGTATCACTCGTTCTTTAGTTTAGCTCACTCTGCGAAGAGATTGTCAGTGAAGTAAGAACAAACTACACATAGCTTGTTCAACATATCGTCGACCTGATGCAGATGGTAAAGTACTTTTAAAGTGACCAATTCTATTGTAAATCTTTCCACTTAGTTTGTTTAAGATTACCCCCCTTTACAGTTGATGATGATTAACCCATGAAATTCGGGAATTTTAATATATTTTTCGCGACATCGGGACAAAGCCGTAAAATTCGGGACTGTCCCGGAAAATTCGGGATGTATGGTCACCGTAGTTATATATAAAAGATTACATCGATCTTAAAGATAAAGATTTTTCATTTGTGATTGTCACTTGTATCCTTTGACTTCTGAAGTCGATATAAGAAAAGGGGGCAACAATTTCTTAGACTAAGGTTATCTTAATTACATATTGTCTTTAGGTACAACTAAATTGCAGACTTCATTTCTCAAATCAGGTCTGTCGAATGTTCCGTGTAGTACATTGCCTGAAACACAAGAAACTAAATTTTACAAAGCGAAGACCTGACTGATTGAAGAACAAGAAACTAAACTCAACTTAAATTGAGGTATTATATATATAAAAAAAAAGCCGTACAAGATAAAGTCATCACGTCTATCTATTCTGTTATCCGTGATCCGAAAGAAAAGCATTAAAACGATTACCCACGCTATTCTTTCTTCATTTGTTTGAGTGTTTCATTGTTGAAGCGAATCAAAGGGCGGGAATTTAAGAAAGAATACTACAGATCCCATCTACAAATCCTGGGGTCTCCATGAAATTAGAAAATCGCTCTCCACGCGTTCGAGGAATGGATATTTCAGAGATAGAATGACGAATGAAATGTTTTTTTCGAAACAAACAAACAAAAAGAAAAAGCATTACAATGCAACAAGTAAAAAGAAAATATACCAAAACAATGTGCAACAGGATACCTTCCATTTTATAGTTCGAAATAGAGGGGAAAACAAAAGAAAGAAAAGAACGCTGGGTTTCAGGCTAAACAAATGAACAATTCGATCCGGTGTGTAGGCTTCAGACAGATGCTTTTCACCGGTGATTTCTCGCTGCCATATTGACAATTGGTCTTGTGATTTCTGTGAAATGAAGTTGTTTTGAGTCTGATTTCAAGGCAGATAGCCACCATAACAAAAGGTTTCCATTCAACTAAATATTTAATTCTGTGTTTTTCTTTTATTGTTCTCGGTTTTCCCCTATTTCTTGTTTCATTAATTTTAACTTCTTCTGGCTTCCTTTCAAAAAGTTCATTTTTCTTTTTGACCTGTTCAGAACAGAGAAGAATGTCCGAAAATGGATTTTTACAGCGAATGAAAGCGTTGTGCTATAATTTTCCATGGTATTCGTCATAAACAATATTACCGGTATCTTACAAGTTTTAAAACGAAAATTTCGGTGGTATCTCGGTGAAATTTAAGTCGTAATAATTGGGTTTCGGGACAGTTCTAGATACCGTGACCATACGTCCTGAGTTTTCCGGGACAGTCCCGAATTTTAGGTCTTTGTAACCGTGGCCCGAAAAATATGTTAAAAGTCCCGAATTTCATTTGAATTTTATTTATGGTTTTTAGGTATCTAAGGTTCAGGACGGGATAGGGGAGCGGAAAGGATTCGGGAAGGTGTCGGACAGAGCCTACGTTGAAGGTGCCATCCCGGCATTTGTCTGGTGTTACTAAGGAAAAACCTCAGTCAGTATGGTCGTCAGCTGGAATCAAACCCTACGACCTCCCGAATGCTACGCCCACGTTCTGCCACTGAGATACGGCGGCTCGGTCCCAGAATTTCATTAACTCTTAAGGGGTAGTCTTAAACAAACTAAGTGCAAAGATTTGGAACTGAATTGGATACTGTTTGAAAATACTTTACCATCTGTAGCGCTCTGCGATATTTTGAATAAGCTGCGTGTATTTTCTTCTTACTTCACGGACAATCTCTTCGCAGAGTGGGCTAAACTTAAATTAACTAAAGAACTGAGACGATTACCAGTTCTCAAGGACCTAAATCAGCAGAAGATAACCGCCCTAAAATTTTAGAAAATGTGTGAATTCATGCAGTCATGTCCTGGTATATATGCTTCTGTAGAGAGCATCCTCGGGACCAGAAATCTATTGTATGAAGCCATGATGATTATTCAAATGAAAAAATCAGGATCTTGCTCAGAGATATATGAAAATATTGAAAAGAACAAAACCCGCTCACGGGCAGGTACGTTGTTGTCTTCAGAGAAGTATGACTGGTTGAAACTATAAACGTCGACCACTCCAGGAGAATAAACTTTGAGGATTATTTGTCCAAACCACGGAAGACTCTTATTTAAAAAAGTTATTTTAATTTACAATCTATTCCACTATTTCTTTTAAATTAATATATTCTTTGTATAAAATCGTTATAAAAATAATTCTAAAAATGTTTTTTTGGCAGAAATTGTAGAAAACACATGTCTGTTTTATATAAATTCTATCTTGACCGAAACAAACAGTAAAAATTATGGAAAATAAAATTATTTTGGTGTTTAACAAAATCCTTCGCAAGAAAAGTGACACAAATCGGAAAAGTGTAATTTTACAGGAGAGCAAAAAGTAAGTTTTCAAAATGAGTAATGCTTTAAACTACCACACAAAAGTTATAGTACAAGCGTGATTTTTTAATTTTTTATATTACTTTAGAATATCTGTAAAGAGACAACATTGCTTTATTTGTATGTGTTTCCTAAATTGTGTAATTAGATCATAAAAAATACTATTTAGAGTTGTGTCATTTTTCTTGAACAATTTATCGACTGTTCAGTAATTTGAGAGCTGCCATATTTGAAAATGAAAGGACAATTAAAATTAATAATTTCCTCAGCTTGCTAGTTTATTATGTAATACTCAATACTGAACATAAGCATGCACTTTGTAACAAATTGCAGAATAGAAAAAGTGATAAAATTACGCTACAACGTCGTAAAAAAATGAATACTGAAATTTAAGTGTCTCGTTCGCTACAAGAACTGTCTTTATTATTAGTCTTAAAATTTAACACAAGTGTATTTGTGTTTCCAGAAACAAAAAAGCATTTATCTCATTTTAAGTAAAAGAACAAAATTCACTCTACTACAAAACGTTTGGATAGAATTGAGATTAATTCTTTGCCGAGGAGATTAGTGTTCTTGGCTACAAACTGTTGTAAAATTGAGCATAGTAACTAGGAATGATCTTCCTCTTGACTAATTCTAACAAGTCAGCCTTCTTCTTTTCAGGTATTTGAAGCCGTTGCTTATATAATGACTTGAGATAGATGTTTGAGCATCTGTCGAGAGGGGATGACATCATGTTCCTTGTTGACTGAGGCGATTTTCGTACAGCAATCATCCGGTACGGCTCACTTTCATCACAAGTTCTTTTGTATTTCATTACAAAAGGGTTACTCTTCTCGACACAAATTATTTTCAAATCACTCATTTTCACATCTTCATTGACAGTGCTTTTCTGGAAATTGGTTCCAATCTGTCCGCTTAAATGTTTCAAATCCATAAAGTCAGCGTGACTTAATTCACATACTTTGTACGGATTTCCCTTCTTCTTTGCAGTTCGAATGAGTGAAGCGTAATGATCTGGATGAAATAATGGTCCTGATTTCAATGCTTTCTTAATTTGCTTCTCTATGACTGAATGGACATTGTCTACTTCATTTTGAGTGTGGCCCTTAATAAGAAACTTATGAGTGATAGTCTTGACAGGATACTTGATAACCGCGTACACATAAGTTGATATCATGAACTTGTTTCTCTGTTCTCCGCAGCAATTGTCTGAGTAAACTATGAACTCAAAGTCGCTCTCTTTGTTCTTTGCCTTCTCCTCGATAAACTTCAACACACACGATCCAATTTCAGAAGAACCCCTATTGCCTTCTCCCTCATGCCAGACATAACAACAAACTGCATCCTTATTTAATTCAACAATGGTGAAGTTAAAGGTGTTAAGTTTTGATTTGTAATAGAAAAGAGACACATTACCCTTTGGACATGGTAGAACAGCTTGTAGATCATAGCACGCGACAGTAAAATTATCAGTCACTTTATCTTTATCAGTTGCTTTCTCAATCCGAGATAAGTCTTTTTCAATAATATGAGATTCATAAGGGCTCCTTAGTTCATCTTTCTCTGAGTTGTCAGCGGTTTTAATTGCCTCACACAGGTCACACTGATCTTTCTTTGGGTTAAAGAATGAAATATTATACTCTTCGGTAAAAATCCGGTGATACATTACGTAATTTCCATATGGGCGCGCGTCTCCATCAAAAGGATTTTTACAGTCATTGACATAATCGCGGTGTAAGCCAGCAACAGTTTTACCGCCATCAATAAACTGGCGAGTTGTTTTTGACCTCAAATAATGGCTTTCTATTTTAGGTATGGACTCAATATGTCTACGAATGTCTTCCTTGATGTTGTGTTCCACAGTCTTATGATTTTTGTCCTTCCCACGGCGATCTTCTGCTACGAATCCTCCTTTGCTTCCCTTCTTCTCAATTACAGTTCTAATTGGTCTGTCACTGGTATCAAGGGTAGAATTAAAAAAACTGTTTGCACACTCTAATCGATTGACCTTCTATTTCAAAATAGAAGGCATTATTGAGATGTCTCTTACTGTCTTGGGTTGCGTATCGATGACGAGATTGTATGCACCGCATATTAGAAGCAATGAAGTCACGCTGTCTCACAACATCACCTAGTTCCCAGTATTTTGTAAAAATGTCTTGTCTTGTCTGTAAACTAATTTTTGTGGAGCATTTTAATCTGCATTTTGCACCACAGGGTGGTTTGACTTCCTTTTTTGAAAATTGCTTTTTTGTTTTCGAGGAAGAAATATAAGCTTGTCCTTTGTTCCGAAAAGACTTTGCTACATTCTTTAACCATTTATTTGGTGCTGATGAGCGTCTCTTGCCCCTTCTCGTACTGCCTTCAACAATTTCAGAGAGCTGAGTATCTGTTGCTATTTGGTTGTCACTAGTAACAACGCCACCACTTTCACCGTTATGTACAATGCAGCACTCGTTTCTTGGTTGCACATTCTTCCGCTGCGAGAAACTAGTTTCTTTGCTCACTGAACAGTTTGTATCGGTACTGCTACTTTCACATTCTGAAGCAGAGTAGTTTGGGTCAACATCAGAATCATCAACATCTTCATTGGTAGAATCACTGACATCCATATCGCATACAGTATTTTCTTGTGTACTACCTCTATTTGATGACGAGCAGGGCTTTGCGTCAGTCAAATCTTCAGCCGTGGACGTACACAATCTACTTACAGTTGAAATTGTTGCTGCGTGAGTACACGGTAGTGCAGTTGCTCCAACTTTGTCTTCTACTGGTGCGTATGTTACTACAGACCACAACATATTATTATCTTCATTATCGGAACCAATAGAGCTATTCGTGGACTGTTTCTGTACCTGTTTGGCCAGTCTTAAAATCAACTCATTACGAGAAGTCATGACGTAAAGTAATTACAAGACAGTGAAGTCACTAATAAAGAAGCGATACGTCTAAAACCTTTGACACAAATCGAAAAAAACTTTAGTTAATGTGTAACACAAGCACAACAATGATGTTGTTTTATCACGATAAACGTCACAAAACAAAATATGCCAATATTCTTGACAAGTAAGGTACACGTCTGAGTACACAGAGTTCTCTTCAAAACCGTCACAACTCCAATGATGTCACTTTTCTGGAGAACTTGTTGTTCTTTATTCCACAGTGGCTTTGAAACAACTGACAAGTGACAGTTTTCCTGATAGACAGTAAACGTAGCGTGCCTAACGGAAAAACGACACAAGTGTCCTCTACCGAACAATTTTAAAGTTATACTTGTGAAAATTTTCTCGATAAAAGTAGAGATATTTTCACTATTTTTCGACTAAAAAAAAAAAGGAAAAAGCAAATTTTTGACTTGTGTCGTTTTTCTCGCGAAGGTTCGAAATATATTTTTGCCTACCATTTATTTATTATAATTTAAAGCCTTTAGAAGAACTGTTTTTTAAAAAAATAATGTCATGCCAATTATTCAGTCATAAAACTTGACTTGTAAAACATCAAATATTATTTTCAGTGATCAAGTTCCTACTGGTTCTAAAGTTCTAATTTGGTGCTATTTTTAAATTTTATTTTCAAAGCCAAGGCAAATTTTAATACAATACAACTTTTAAGCTTACTTTATGGCCTGAATGAGAATTTTCTTCTTGGGTCGACTCTCAAATCACCCGCAAATATGGGTGAGTAGTTTTTTTGGATCCCGGTAAGACTTATCCCGAATTTTGACCCAGAAAATATTGTCACCAAAATTCTAGATCGCTGGCCCGTATAGCCTCATACACTAGGAAAACAATATTTATTTGCCTTTGATTTGTGACTAAAGGGTTAGGTTAGATTAGATTAGTTTATGTTAATACATGATAATTGAAATAGAAATTACATTTTCTTGATATTGGTATCTTCACTCGCAAGCTGGTCAGTGTTCTAGAACCTTGCCCTGAAATTCCTACATTTTAGGAGTTACGCTTGTGGAAAATTATCTGCGTTGAACTTAGGAGATGATCTGCCAGTAAAATGGAAATTGTAATTACAAAGATACCCTTTACGTATTTTATTATCACCAAGTTTCAAAAAAGAAATATATATAAATGAAATTGACTTGTTTGCGTGAGTATCACGCCAAAACAGCTGGACCGATTGAAATTATTTTTCACACATGATCAAATATTGGACCCGTGTGGAAACTTATGATATCAGTCGCGATCTTGGATTCAAAATGGCCGCCCCAAAAACCATTTCCCACACCGTTTGAGCTAGAAATACGAAATTTGGCATATAGGTGTATTATCAAGAGTAGTTTAAGAAAATATTACCACATTTTGAAAAAAAAGTCACCATCTTGGATTCGAAATTGGCATATTTTATTCACCCCGCACCAACGGGCGGACAAATCAGTATTATATAATTATAAAGCTAAAAGAAAATCTCAAAGTTTTTCTATACTGCGTTATATTATATTTGCTAAAACAAAATATACATATATTTAAATTTCTAATTCGCCTTTCCTCCTCGTTAGGAATTCATTGTTAGTATTAGTCACAAGGTTAAAGCTACCCAATAAACCGGTCATTAAACTTATTTCTGAAATCATGTGTTCTCTCTATCAGTTTTTGGCTACTGTGTTCGTCGATGTTACAAGCAGACGAAAACAATGAAATTCAGAAGAACAAAATATTTGGAGGAGGGAGTGGAGTCCGCTACAAACAGCCGTTAGTAAACAATCTGGTATTGCAGACTTACAAGGTTTAATACAAATATTTCTTGAGAGTAGATACAATATTTCATAGCTAGACTTGTTCGGACCTCTCCTCCATGGCATGTCGGAATTAATAACGTCTTGCACGCTAACTAAACCTCAACCTCATCATATTGGCGTTTGCAATCTTGTTTCCGTATTGGACAAAAATGTCATATTTCCAAACAGTGAAACAAATTTCTGAAATGTATCTAGCCAGGTACCGCATCCACAAGAAATATGCAAGGCAATCGAAAACAAGAATGAATCTGGTATTTCATTGTTTAAAAAAAAAGGAAGTTCAGTTCACCCCAATCCCCCCTTCACCAACAACGGCCGCCCCTTGACTAGCAAAGATGTGCACTACATTGGAAAAATGCCAGAATTAATATTCTCTCACGACATTACATGAACTAACTCCCTCAGGAAATATGGGGAGAGGTACAGTGCACAAGGAGGGGGGAACTACTAACCTCGGGGAGAGTCTACCACACACACACAACAGCGCACCAAGTGGTTGCTTTATTAAATACCAAAGATGCTCCTGCTAGTCGGAACGAAGGAAAAAGATCAATGTTTGACATAGCAAAAGCGGCTTTATTTGAATTTTTTTTTTCTAGTGCAATTGTTAATGCTTTTAATAACGATAAGAGTATGACGCTTCTCGGCAGGTTGCTGTCTTTTAGTTCTGAATTTTTGTAATACGAGTATGTAGGGTAGAGTGGAGCAACAATGGAAAAAAAATCTACTGCGAAAAAAAAAAGAATGAACAAGAGGTCTCTATTGTTTTCGAGAAATACCATTGAATTTCATTATTGAAATTCAAAGAATGCTTCCGTTCGCCCTCATGCACAAGAGGAATTTGCCTCGCAATGTGGGAAAATCCATTTATTGGACTCACAATTCGAGTCATTGTATATATACGTATATAAAGCTATCTCAACATACATCATTCTTAATTACCTCAATAAAACTAACTTTCCTTTCCGCTGCTAAAAAGACCATGGTACCTATTAAAATTTCGTCTTGAACATAATAATAATAAGTATTATTATTTTTAGTTAACATTTCGCTATGAACATGGACAGTAGTTTCTAAATGTTCCACTAGGTGGTAGTACACTTCAACTTTTTGATTTGCACTTAATATCACTCATCACAGAATCTTTCATTAGAGCAATTTTATTCACAATGCAACATTAAAAAAAAATCTATATTGTGCATTTATTATCCACAACCTGTAGTGTATTGTTAGTTATCTGAGAAAAGCAAGAATTAATACACATGAAAAATTGCCACAAAACACCAATAATTCAATACCTCCCAAGTGGTTCGTTACCATATGCACGCACATATATTTCAATAGTGATTTACATTTGAAATTCACAGAAAATTAATATAATAACTGAAATATTAACTACCGGTATTAACGTAACGTATAAGTGTTGTTACTACAAATATATTTTGTGGGGGATATGTAATTTATAGCAATTTGTTATGGGTCCTTTTTCCACGAAATATTACTGAAACCCATGTCTTAGGTATGTCTCATATTTTGAGTTTAATACGAGTCCAATTGTGAAATTTCGTATCTCTGGGTTCTAAAATGTACTCAAGATACTTTTTTTTTTAATTTCGTACCCGAAAAAGGCGTCAGTATGAAAGATCTTCGAGTTGAAAAATCAATAGATTTTCGTCTGGGAGGTTCTGTAGGAAATAGAGTTCAATTTTGAAGTTTTGAAATTTTGAAATTTGAATTCCACGAGAAATGTTTGAATTCCGAAATCTAAGATTGAGATATCGAAGGATGCTGAAGTTTACTCTCAAATCAAAAAAAATTTTCCATTCCGAAATATATGGTGGTGGTAGTCAAAGAAGTTTAATTATGAAAATATGTCCGATTTTTCTTACTTAGGTTCGAATTCGATTCGATTCTGAAGCTGAAAAAATATATATATTCCAAGATGGCAGCCCGATACGAATTCGTTTTCAAAATATATTTCAAGCAAAATATATTAAATCTTTCTAATTATAGCTTATTTTCAAAATTGCAATAAAATGTTTAAAAATATAATTGGCCTGGACAGCCTTAACCTCAGTTATAGAAAGCAAGGATTTCTAAAGGGAATTTTTATATTCAGCTGTAACATGCTAGAAATCAGAGGTATCATAATGCAAGAGTTGTATTTAAATATGTTGGGATGAACAGAACAGAACAGAAACACTAAGATAGTCGGGCCCCTCCAAGGAACGCCCCAGTGTGTGGATCACCACCATGATACCGTGATCCTCCGCATGCTATTAAGTAGGAACTACGTTAAAGCATAGGTATAAGGTATACTAGAGGTTTCTATCTACTCAAGACATTTACCACTACATCGGAGATAGAGAAATAAGGTGAAAAAAGATGATAGGAAAGCACGAAAAAGATTTGTTTTTGATAGAGGGGGAAAAAAGCTGGTGATGCCAGTAAAAAACCCCTTTAATCGGTAATATATATTAACACCTGAATCCCAGATTGTTAGTACAGCAGATAAAAAACTCCACAAAACGGGAAGGGTGGAGAAAACCCGCTGTCGGATACTGTTAGTAGGTATGAATTGGTATAAGGTTCTAATACTACAGCTTGGTATGAGGTTCTACACTACTAGGTGAGACAATTAGTAAGGTCGGTTTTACATGCTTACGCGCTCGGTGCCGCGTTGCCTGGAATGAAATGTTATTAGTACATCGTATTGTTTAGTAATCTGAGTCAATGATTGTGGTAGTGAGGTTGTTAGTTAGTATAATGATGATGATTGATAGCTATTTGCAGGAACTGCATGTCAATATATATATATATATATATATATATATATAAAGTATAATAATAA
>JAGDQP010050727.1:0-14170 GCA_022664845.1 Lepisma saccharinum | reverse complement strand
TTGTACGAAAATCACGTTCTCAAATGGGTGATTTTTTTAGAATCTCAGTTCGCGCTTTATTTCAGTGGAAAAGACCTTTGTTATCTATTCGGGTTGTAGTATCCGCTATCCGAAATTTGATTTCAAAGAGTAAGTCTATACTATCTATTCAATTATGAATTAATTTATAAAGAAAGAGTGAGTCAACAATGAATTCGGCTAAAATGTTTTTTTGTTTTAATTCTTAGCGTTACAGTTATCCATTTAACGTAAATATAATTTAGAAACAGCAAACGTTAAATATTACGTATACCAATTTTGCATTTGTGGTATAACATGGATCCGTTTCCATAACAGAAATAGTTTCATCTACCTCACTTAGAGGCCTGGTATTCTATATTTGCTAATTAAAGCTTCTTTATCACTTTAAGACCTTAATTAATGTTTGTTCTCTCTATTTCAGATTATTATTTCTAATCTAAACCGCAAACTAACAATGTAACAAACTATGCAACAATGTAACAAAAATGTAACAAAGAATTTTCAAGTCGAAATGAGACAAAGGCCAAGATTGTCTTCAAACATTCGAGGCGAGAACAAGATGTCAGTCTCGCCTTGTCTCGATACGATCCCTCATCACATGAGAAAAGGGGGGAAAAGCGATTGCAACGACAGGGGGAATAGAGGGATACAACGTCACTAATCTTTGCTTCACTCAAATGTACTAACGTAGCACGTTTGTGAAGTTAGCCCCCTACCCAAAATCAATTAAGATGTATTTTATCTCAATTGTTCGGGAGTTGTTAGGGAGAAATGAGGAGTACATTATTTTCATTAGGCAGTAAGCAATAAGCTAGTGTCGGCGCCAGCAAATGTGGGGAGTGGGGCTAATTTCACACAGCAATTTCTGGTGGTTTTTACGTCCAATCGTTAGGAAGCTCTTACGAAGGAATAGAGAGTACATTATCTTCGTTAGGGAGGGAATGATAACTTGGTGACGGCGCCAACAAATATGGCAAATGTGTGAAGTTAGCCCCCGAAGGCAACCCAACTATTCACTTCCGGTCGGCGTTGTGTGAAATTGTTAGGGAGTTGTTAGGGAGGAATAGGGAGTATATATTTTTTACGTTAGTGGATGAACAATAACTTGGTGACGGTGCTAGCAAATAGGTTATAGCGAATATGTGAAATTTGCGCCAAAAGCAACCTAATTATTCAATTTCGGGACGGCGTTGTCTGAAATCCTTAGGTAATTTTGTTAGGGAGGAATAGAGAATATATTATTTCTGTTAGGGAGTGAACGATAACTTGTTACGGCGCCAGCAAAATATGTCGGATGTGTGAAGTTAGTCCCTCTAACAATTGAATTTCAGGTCGGCGTTTTGTTCAGTCGTTATGGAGTTGTTAAGGAGGAATAGAGAGTATATTATTTTCGTTTGTGAATGAACGATAACTTGGTGACGACGCCACCAAATATGGCGAACGTGTGAAGTTAGCCCCAAAAGGCAACCCAAATATTTAGTTTCGGGTCAGCGTTATCTACAATTTTAGGAAGTTGTAAGCAAAATACAGACTATATTATTTCCGTTAGAGAGTGAACGATAACTTGGTGACGGCGCCAGCAAATATGTCGGATGTGTAAAGTTAGCCCCTCCAACAGTTGAATTTGAGGTTGGCGTTGTTTCCAGTCGTTAGGGCGTCGTTAGGGAGGAATAGGGAATATATTGTTTTATTTTGGGACTGAACGAAAACTTTGTCACGGCGCCAGCAATATTGCGAACGTGCGAAGTTAATCCACCAAAGGGTTACTATATTTTGGGTCGGCATTCTCTGCAATAATTAGGGAGTTGTTAGGGAGGAATAGGAAGTATAATATTTTCGTTAGAAAATGAACGATAACTTGGTGACGGCGCCAGCAAATGTGGGTGATATGTGATGTCATCCTCCTGGACCATTGGATTTCAAGGCGGTGTTGTTTGAAATCGTTACGGAGTTGTTAGGGAGGAATAGAGAGCATATTATTTTTGTTACCAAATGAACGATAACTTGGTGACTGCGTCAGCACATATGGCTGCTGTGTGAAATTAGACTCCAAACTATAGAACTTTAGATCGCCGTTGTCTCCAATTCTTACTGAGTTGCTAATGAAAGATAGGGAATGCATTATATTCGTTAGGGAATAAAATAAAGCATGGTGATGGCGCCGGGAAATATAAGCTGTAATTAACACATCATCAAAATTTCAATTTCGGGTTGGCATTGCCTCCAATCGTTAGGGTGTTCTCAGGGAGAAATATGGAGTACATTATTTTCGTTATCTAGGAAACTATAACTCGGTGTCTACGCCAGCAAATATGGCGGATAACTTCAAACATCCTCCAACCATTCAAGTTCGGATCGGTGTTACCTCCAATAATGAGATAGTTGTTAGCAAAGAAAGGGAGCATATTATTTTGGATATCGAGTTAACGATAAGTTGGTGACACAGCCAGCTGATATAGCGACTAATTTCATAGAGTATCCCAACCATATTTTGATCTTTTTGCTAAATACCCCCCTATTTGCTAGGACATTGACCAGCTTAACGAAAATAATGTGCTCACTTTTTCTGTCTAACAACTCCCTAAAGTATGACGGCGAAGTCAATTCGGAATGGAATATTAGGGCACTAATAGAGCGGCTCGAAAGTCCCGCGTTAGAATCCAGGCCGGGCCGTGGATGTTAGTGTTTGTGAATCTCAACTAGAACGTGACTAATAATCGTGACGGCCCGAAGTCAAAATGATACAAGAATGGTCCATACACAATGAAGTTTTTTTCATCGAAATGGAATAGTTGTCGGGACTATGCGAGATCAGACATCATAGTTGCCGGCGCCGTCACCACACAATGGTTAACTCCCTATTGAAATTACACGAGCATCACAGAATATTAGGCCAATATCGGCCCAATACCCGGACATTTAGGGCCAAGATCGATCCTTGTTGGTGTAGTATTGAGCCAATATTTGTCCGATATCCTATGCTGCTACTGTAACCTCTCCATTCCACCTTCAAAAATTCATAACGATTAGAGGGAACATCTATTCGGAATTCAATAGTTCGGGGATTATGTAAAGTTAGCCGCTACAATTGATGGCGCTTTCACTAGGTTATCCTTCACTTTTAAACGAGATAAATGTACTTCTTATTTATTCTTATGGGTTGGAGGAAACTTAGATTCCAAATTGAATAGGTCTGTGTGAAGCTAGTCGTCAGATTTTGTAGCGCGCCACCAGAGTATCGCTCACCCCCTAGCGAAAATAATGTATTATCTACTCCTACCTAAGAAATCCTTAACGATTGGAGGCAACGCCGATCCGAAATTGAATGGTTGCGAGGTCGTGTGAAATTAGCTGCCATATTTGCTGGATCCGTCTCCAAGTTAATCTTAACTTTCTAACGAAAATAATGTATTTCTTATTCCCCCCTAACAACTCTCTAAGGATTGGAGGCAACACCGATCCAAGATTGAATAGGTGGGGAAGGATTATGTGAAGTTCCCCTGACATTTGCTGGCGCCGTCAAAAAGTTATCGTTTACACCCTAACAAAAGCAATGCACTCCCTATTCCCCCCTAAGAGTTACGTAACGATTGGAGGACAGCCGATCTGAAATTCAATATCGGACATATTTGTTGGCGCTATGACCAATTTATCGTTCTCTTCAAAACGAAAATAATATACTCCCGATTTCTCACTAGCAACTCATTAACGATTGGAGACAACGGTGGTTTGAAATTCAATAGTTAAGAGTCTAATTTCACACAGCACCCATATTTGCTGGCGCTGTCACCAAGTTATCATTCACTCCCTAACGAAAATAATATGCTTCCTATTCCTCCCTAACAACTATTGCACACAACACCGACCTGAAATTGAATAATTGGGGTCCCTTGGGTATCACTTCACACATCCGACATATTTGCTGTCGCTGTCAGAAAGTTATCGTTGACTCCATAACGAAAAGAATATACTCCCTATTCCTCCCTATCAACTCCCTAACGTTTGACATAAGTTACATCTTAATTGGTTTTGTGTGTGGGCTAACTTCACAAATATTAACGTAGCCTAGTTGTATGATCCGAGCCGTCCTACCTGTGACTGTGAGTCATGTCAGACGAAGAATCATTATGGGCACAAAAGACCGCGGTAAGGAAAATTTGGACTATAGCCACTACTCTTCATAAGAAGATATTATGAGTGTAATGAAGAACATGATGTATCTACATGCACAATTAACTCGTGCAGATGAGTCCTAAAGGTAAGCAATATGTTATTGCATTGAATTATGATATGTTATCTCACAATGGGGTTGGCAAAGTGATCATTCCATTGTAAAATAATCTAAAATTTTACATGTTTTTTGTTTATGCATTAGACTGATTTTTATCATATGCTTATTGATACGTAGAAATAAACCTATGTTGTGTTAATAAGAAATGGCAATTAACAAAGCAAGCTGTTAGAAATTGAAGTTTTGTTCTCCGTATCTTTCGTTACACATGTCTCATCTGTCTACCATAACCTACTTTCTTCTAACCACAAACATAAAAAAAAATCAAATTAATTAATGCATTCGATAGAGCTCATTGAGTAAATATAGTATCCTAAACTAGAAAATTGCTGTTAATAATTTACGACATGTCGGTAAAAGAAGTGCCTCTTCTGTGGTTTCTAAAGTCAGAGGAACTATCAATACAAATGGAAATGAATCGTGTCCTCAATAGCCCAATCCCCGTTTTATGCACTGCGTTTGGTTTAAGCAAAGAAAGAGTACGTGTCTGATACTTTGAGTTAAATAGTGCCATTGATGCACTGCGTTTGCTTGTTAACAATGAGACAGAGGAAGAGGCAATTCGTGATAATTATAATGGGAGCAGTGACGGCGTAAGGCCAACGGGGGCCCGGGGCCCCTTCGCAAACGATCGTGATTTATACATTGCTACTTTTCTTCTTCGTTACCAGATTATTCCATGCACGCAGTGTGTATGGGGATGAGGGGAAAATTCGCCCTAAAATATTGAATATCTTCTATAGGTTTTCGATTTCCCTGGTAATTTTTCTTACTTCTGAGGAGACAGATCTAAGTTCTGGGAACATTTTGCCCATTTGGTATTTTGCTTTCAAAGCTGACTTTCGAAAGTGACAATCCTGAACTATCCTTTGGAAAACAGCGGTCTTTTTTATGCACTTAATCTTGGCCTATCTCAACCATTAATGGGTGAAACGAATCGGACATTGAGGAAGCTATTATAATAGTTCGCTTATAATAATACGGTACATGCCCGAAACTGAAAGGAAACTGCACAATAAAAGGGCCCCGGAACACTTTTCAGTTTGCTATTCATGGTTTCAGGTACCGTAATTGAAATAGCAGTGTTTGAGAAAGGGTCCTAAAACTGTTTTCACTCTGTTTAACTTCTACTCTGGTACTGGACCTGAAATCATGCTGCTTAAACAAAAAGGTCCTTAACCGATTTCACTTCGACAAAAGTGTTTCGGTCACCTTTCCAACCCTGCTGAAAAGCAGTCTCCCCTCCAATGACGAGTTTAGATCATGGTGCGAAATAATGTGTGTGCATGTGTGTGGGGGGGGGGGGGGGGGGGGGGAGGGGGAACCTTTTTCCCCAAAGAATTTTGAAAAAATTTTTTCTTTTTTTTTTATCTTTTAATACTGTATGAGGATTGAAAACGTTGTTGAGAAATCCTATGCCTTTCTTGTTTGTTATGTTCTTCAGCCTTCGAATTTGGCATGCTCTTATGATGTTCTTTGCATTTCACGGAGTTTGATGAATACGACACCAACAGTGTCGTTCACTTACTGGGTTTGATAGGCTTTATTCATACTGTCGGAAGCATAGTTTTTTAACATAATGTAGGTTCTAGTTCAAGATATTTCACTAGCAAAGTTTTGTGTCGCGATATTTTAAAAAATATTCAACAAGGGTGAAGAATTTCAAGACTAATGTTTTGAGAACTTGTCTGCCATCCATAGCTCCCAGCGTGGTTGCATCTCAGTTAGGACACATTTCTGACGGTTGTCGTGGCAACAGAGCTTTGATGTCATGACCTAAAAAGTCAATTCTGCTCTAACGTGGTGATAGTTCTGTGGTGCAAACTAAACCAATCGTGGCCTATGAACCATATACATGTATGACACAATGCTACCACCTGGTGTTAACTTTTAGGCAGTATGCGAAGGTTCGATATCCGTTACCAGCCATCCTGACTGATGTTTTCAACTGTTCGGTTTTCACCAGGTGAATGACGGGATATTACACCAGCGAAGATCCTGGACGTTACCTTCCCCATTCTTGTTTCGGAACAGTGATATCTCAGGTTTGAAGGGCTTAAAACAAAGGCTACCAGCTTAGCCAATTAAAGAAAACCCATTAACGAAATCAAATTTTACTGTTGAAAGCTTACAGTAACTTTCTTGTAAAAAGTTTGTCAAATCAGGCAAATTGGCTGCATTGAAATTTCCAGTAACATAACGGAAAATTTAATATGTAGTGTAGTGTATTCTCAATCTGGTTGACGAGAATAAGAAACCTTTAGAATTTTAAGACTCAGGCATGATCACAAATTTTCAGACGTCCTTATATGTACTTCCGGTACTCCACTGATCCCCAAATATGATAATTGAATTCTCCATATGAACATTTATCACATATTTTTGTTCCACTTCTCTACCCCTCCATAACGAAATTGTTCTATGGTGCCGGACGTTTGAATTACCCTGTATGTATCGCGTAGAATACACTGAAAAAATAATTTTGACTCCAAGTATAAAATAAAATAGTTGAATAATTGTCTAAATAATAATATTATTGGAAGTAATTGTCACAAGATGAGTCTGAGTAATAGTCAAAACAATTCTAAGTTCTCTGTTTCAAAGCTTTTGGAAGCTGAATTGCTTCTGGTTCTGATTAGTAACATTTCTTGCAGTTAGCTGACAGACGTTTTCAGGACTGAAAAGTCTAAACCTTGTATGAAATAAAATAAATCGAATATGTTACATACTTTTCTAACAATCTTTCTCATAGTTGTTTGATTAATATAAAATAGGAAAAATAAAATATTTTCTTATTTTTGAATTAACATAATACTTTTGTTTTGATATCTTTTGGAGCTGAAGAGCTACTGCACTCCAAAATTTTAAAGAACTGAGAAACAATAATAATAATTTATTCCTTGTGTTCAACTACTTTCTCATGAAAAATAATAATCTGAAAGCTGCCGCTTTCTGTAGCACGTGGCTCTAAGTTTGTTAGTCATCAGCTTTTCACAACACAAACCATGAGGAAGACCGCGACTCAACATTTGAATAATTCGTTCATTTGGACTTCTAGCTGCAACCAGGCGATAATTTATATAAAGCAGTTTGCATTCAAGGGCTCAACCAGAGAATCGTAAAGGGCTTGTTTCAAAGAGCGTGATAACGACCCTCACATCCTTTTGTCCTTTTCTCTTCTTTGGCGATGTGCCTGGTCCTAAGAATTGCAGCAGACACATCATTTTGTTCTCCATTTCTTTCTGTTAAAATCAATCTTCCATAGAGAAACAAAATCTCTTTAAGTAAAATATATCAATTTTGTAAATTTCCTGGAGAATTATCGACATACTATGCACCTGCTGACATTCGAATTTTCTTAAAGGACAAATTAGAATATTAAAAGACTAACGAAACCAGAATAAAACTGTGACTTTACACTACATATTTCATTTAACAAGGATTCAGTGATTTATGTGTATAGATGACAGCTGAATAGATACTTTTCGTATGCTTTAGAGCTGAATTTGAAGCATACAGGGAAAGAAAGGGATGCCCGTGAAAGGTGTTTTCTCGTAAAATGCGTTTTAAATTCTAACTCTCCTATTCGCTACTATGAACTAATATTGTGAAAGCCGTTATTACAAGGAATGTCCATTTTCGACCTTTTTCGAGTTATGTGCTTTTTCTCTTGGTGAAACGTGGTACGTACTATTGAACGGAATATTCCATACGGCCTGAGACGTAGAACTGTCCATGGGAAAAGCTTCAAAAGGAGTGGCGAACTATTATGTCTTACGAGGTTTTCAACATTAAAACACGTTCTTCTCGAAAAAGCATTTTTGTGACATTCCTTGTTTCTTACCCTTCATTTGTGGATTATTTGCGCTTTTGTATTGACATTTTCCTAGCGATTATCTGTCATTGTGTAGCGCTTGATACGAGTGCAAACTCATTTGTTATATAATAAACATTCTCCTTCTTTCCCTGCTCTCTTCATTTGTTTCGGGACGGGCACAAGCCATAGATTTGTTACCGACGATAGTGTTAATTTTATCTGATCTTAATTTGTTTACTCGTGCTTTTTGCCCTCTTAGAATTATAATTTTGAACTTCTGGTTTCATTAATTATTCTTCATAATAATTTTAACGGGTTGAGTTTAACAAATATGTCATAATCATCATCAATATAAGTGTTCTGCCAAAAGCAGCAGCTTCTTCAAGGCAAGCTAAGCCTCTCCATTCATCAAAATCTTACACCTTTCTCTTCGTTTCCGGATATGATGTATTTTCCTTAACACTATCAACAATTAATTCATTTTCTACATCTTCCTCTTTATCCCTCGATCATACATTCAATTACATCCCTGTCAGTACAAAATCTCTTCACAGTCAATGTCCTAACCAGTTTATTTCTATCTTATTTATTACCTCTAGTATTTGCTCATTTGTATTTCCTCATTACGCATCCCCATATACGAGGGACATTTTATAAGTCCTGAGCCTATCTAGGAAGAGAATGTCAAGACGCGTGGCATTTTAGGATTTTCTACGTAGTGCCCCTAGAGTGGGATTTCTCCCAGCGGAGCTCCATTGTTGCCAACCCCTGACGAAAAAGGGGTTGACAATACTTTCTGGTCGACCGGGACGATCCTCATCAGCCAATGATGCCATGCCCCGTTTGAATTCTTCAACCCATTTTTGTCAGTTGCATATGACGGAGCATAGTTCCTCAATGTAGCCAGTATGTCCTCATGAATTTCCTTTGCCGACATGCCCTTGCGAAATAGCGCTTTCACCAACACGTTCCTCACTCATGTAATCTCGATCGACGTTTTGTGACGCCACAACTACGTGGCGCTAGTGATCGGATTCAAAGTGTGTGGACCTTCCTCAGAAGCATTGAGCTTAAGCCCCATGAAGTTTTCTTACAAACCATACAACTCCTTCCTAGGTAGGCTCAAGATTTATCAAACGCCTCTCGTATCAGTAAGCTTAGTTTTCAGTTGATTCTCGCTTGTGTAGTTACTATTGATGTAACAAGTTTGAAATTGATTGTACTAAGTTGACTTAATATTGCAAGTTTGCTTCAAGCTGAGTGAACATAGTATGGAAGACCTGTTTCACGCTTATTGTAACAAGCTTGATATAGCATCTTTGTCAGGTGCAAACTAGTAAGTATAATTCAAGATTGATTCAAGCTTTAGTAAACTTTGGTAAACCTTATTTTTATATGGGCCAGTCTAGTAACTTTGGACTTCGGCCCGTCACGATTCGCCTTTAGTTGTTAAAATCCACACCCATGCCCCTGCCGGGATTAGAACCCGGGACCTTCGAGCCGATGGCCTACCGCCATAGACCGCTCGGCCACCCGGCTGGCGATTCTAGCTGTAGACTTACCATGAAAGGTTTGACGTAAGCTTATATACTTGGCAGTGGACTTGCAACAAGTTTGAAGCAAGCTTACTCTGCTATTGGGATGTTCTGTTCAGCTGATTTTTCATTCTTCTCCATCTCCACATTTTAAACGCTTCCAATTTTCTTTCTTCTCTCTCTCGTTCGTTTCTACTCCACACAACACAAATACTTTATTCAAAACAATCAATCAATCTCTCCTCAAATCTATAGTTGCTTGAAATAAGACCATGAATGCAAAATGGCCTGCTTAATCCTTTTTGTTACTATAGTAATTCAGCATGTTCCCTATCGAAACAAATGTCGCAACCATACCTTTACTTTAAATCACAAACAAAGTATTACCGAGTGGTATCGACTTCAGCGACCAGCTATTTTGACAGTATTTTTTCCCTTGATTTTCCTCAGTCACGTCTGGCTAATATCAGGTTGATACCCTTCAAGTAACCTGGACGACCTCCTTCCCACATCTTCCCTCCTACCTTTTCCCAGCCTGAGTCAAACTTGCGTAAAGGCCAATACGAGCGAGAAACGCAGTAAATTGGTTACAAACGACTACAGTAATAGAAATGCATGAAATACTTACGTGGCAAACAGTTGTAGTTTCCTCCTAACCTCCACTTACACTGATACGCTTATCCCAGCGATACGAGCGTCCCAACACCTGCTGCATAAAAGTCTTTGAGTTGCCGCAGCCACAGTCTGTATCATCCGCGAAACCTTTACCACCATTTGTGCACCGCTTGCTGCGACAAGCACTTCTTCCTATACACAGGACACATTTCCCTATGAATGTCCTTGACAGGAAGACCTTTCGCCCACAAGAAATGTATCATTACCCGCTGCTCCTCTAACGTACATTCTTACAGGACAGTAGCCATTTTCACACTGCACTGACACTCCTCAATGATCAGTGGTGCCGCTAAGATTCAGTAAAGTATAGGTGAGCTGCTATCTAGTGACACTTGTCAGAAATACTCACGGCTATTTTTTGTTATCCCCCACCAGTCTGTAACATATTTACTGACTTAATCTTAGCGTAGAATCAAATTCAAGCAAATATTTATTTTTTTTGAGAATACATAAAATGTCAATTTAACTCTCCCAGAACTGAATAGAGTATTTTAACACCCCAGGCTCAGTTTTCTTTTTTAAAACACATTAAAGCTACTCTTTCGTAATGATATTTTCTTAATGTGTCAGAGCTGTCTTATGTTTTCATGCTCCAACAATTAAAAGCAAAATCATTTATTTTATTTTCTTGGAACATGTATAACTAGTACATGGGATGTTAAAACGACCCGTACCGTTTTCTGTGTCACTTTTTCATTTTAAATATTCTTGTTTTTACATCTGTAGGTTATCACTGCTGGTAGTATAGGTTTTCCAACAATACTATTTATTGTGTGGCTTATTTTAATCTTCAGCAGAAACTGTTGTGAAGCCTTGTATAATCAATCTGACGGTCTGTTTGTCTGACGGTCGACAATATTCAACTCAGATCTATTATGGGTACAATGGTGGATGAGGTGTCACTGGAAAGATCTCTACGGGGCGAGTTCAAATTAGCATAAACAATCCAGATCGGTTGAGTGGGTCCTGAGATAGGGGAAAAATCTATTTCCCTATGGTTACTAATGAGGGAAATCGACAATATTTCCGTTTTCAACATATAATTAATACATAAATTTAACCCATACTACTTGCGAGTTTAGAAACAAATGTAATGTAAGTTGTGATGCTAATACAAAGTTATTTACGTATGGAGATACAAATAAATATATTTGAACTCTTGTGTGTTAACATACTTTAAAAATATTCAAATATACTTATTATGTTTAATAATGAGTTGGGGTGTCGAAACACCCCACATAGTCATCATTTGAAATTTTAACAGTCTTTCAATGTTTGCCAACATTGAACGTTACATTCGAATGGATTATGATTAATAGTATGAAACTCCAGTAACGATCAGTTTACTGAGCTGAAAGAGAATAAGTTAGTTGTGTGTATTCATCGACATCAAGTGTCAAGATAAGCGACGTACATGTTGTGTGGTGAAAGAAACATGATTCACTGAATAGTCTTCTTTTCTCCGGTGAAGACTTCAGGTTCGTCAGCAGAGTATTTACAAATCCTGAAGAATCCGCAATCTATGAACTCCCAGCGTGGCTGCCTCACTGGGTAAATTTTGTAGAGGCCGTCACGACAACAAATTTGGTGATGTCATGACTTAAATAGTAATTGAAGGGTAAAAGGAAATAAGAGATATTTCCAAGAAAGGTAATTTCTCGTAAAACGAATTTAAAGTTGAACTATTCCATTTAATCTAATATTTAACATTCTTAAAGCAGAAATAACTTGTAGATCATTTGCGCTTTTTGATTGGAAGTTTCCAAGCGGTTAGCTATCATTATTTACGGTGTTAGAAGGGCAAACTCATTTCTCACAAAATTTGGACTCCTTTCCCTGTACTCTTGAATTGAATAGTTAACAATACATGGTGGTTTTGAAAGATGTGGACACACTTTCGGAGGCGAATTCTGACATCGAAACAAGAAGCAAGAAATAAAATGCTCTATGTTCATAGGAAGAAATGGTGTTCCTATGGACATAAGCAAAAGAGTGAATAGTGTCGGAGCTAGAGGCTACGAAACGCGTAGGAAAATAAAGTTCAGAGTTAGGAAAATAAAGTGTATTCCAAATTCCAAAAATCGACCAGGAAATCGTCACAGAACTCGAACATGCTTTATCCATGAATGTTTTTTGGAAAAGTGTGACTTGGTAATCCTGTGACCCGGCGACCCTGACACGGACGTAGGTGACCCGCTGACCCAGGTTGAAACTTGACTGACCGGACTTGACCCAAATGACGCCACTGACTGGATAACCCGGTCTTGACCCAAATGGCCAGACTAATTTCCTGGTCCGGGGGTTTGGTTGTTGGATTGACCCAATCTTACCTTTCGGTTCTGCCTGGACTCGATTGATCTAGCCTTGCTCCCATGACTTGAATCAATCAATATATTCATTTACGAGTTTCGAAAATTATTTCAGTATAGTCTTTTGCAGAGGAGAGTTATCTGAACACCTACAGAGGTGCTTTTGTTTTTTCCGGGACTAGAAGATATTTCCATATATTTTTACTATTGTTAGAAGCATTTTGACGTTTTATTCTTGGTGCACTGGGGTATAAACTCCCGCAACACTATTCAGACGCCGAAAAACATAAGAGAATTAAAGAGTCTGCTTTGCCCTCCGAGTCATTGGGTCACCAGGTAAGGCCAGGTTAAAAAGCAAAGACCAGGTACGAAACTACCCAAATTACTCTATTGACCTGGTGACCTGTTTTAGCTCTTGTGCACACTGGTATTCACATAGAAAGTAAATATTTCTAGAATATTTCTAATGGGAAATGTATGTCAAAAACTTCTTTGAGACGAATGCCGGCAGAAAACAAAAATTCATGAGTCACAAGTTAATACGGTGGCAGGAAAAACCTGCTATGCATAGTTGCAAACCTCGATAGTAAATGATACTTGACAAACATTCAAGAAACGTCTTCCATTTGTGGCTAAGTAAAAAAAAAAAACTTCCTGCAAGGTAAACTACAAAACCGGCAATTGGAGGCTGCGATGGCCAATTTTTCTATGCGTTTTTCACGAATGGTTTCGTTCAGATTTGTTAATGACGTCATTAGTTAACTAATGAGCACACGTTAACTAATTCATATTGAATATTTGGTTATACAGGGTGTAGCAGAATTCGATGGGGAAACTAAACGAGTGATTTCCTTCCAATCTTTATCATTTCTCAAATTCCGGTTTATATTTTTAGAACGGGTATATATTTTTACTGCTTGTGTTTTGTTTCGGCATTTTACTATTTAATTTTTCTCGACTCTCCTCTCAAATAATCATGCTCTGTGAAGAAACGAATAAGAATTTTTTGCTGTCTGTTGTTACCCCACCTGGTGGGAGAATTTGTAAATTAATGAGGAAGAAGGCCTGAGCAGGTGAAACCGGCAGTTGGATTTGTGTGAATACACGGGACGAAGGTGTGAATATACGGGGCGAATGTATATTTGTATTCGGAAGGATATTATATTTGTACGTAGAGATTGAATCAAAGCCGAGTCGTGTATTTCATCGATTTATTAGTAGCCATTGCTACATGTGCCAGGATTATTTGAATCCATATTTGCTAATTAATATTCAGTTGTTGATATCTGCTTCCAATATTACTGTGATCCAATTTATTGTGGAATTTATTAACGGAAACGGATTGGCAGTACGAGATGTTAGTTCAAATCTAGGATGTGTTCTACATTTTTAGATTCTTCAGTTCTGAAACATATGGTTACGAGTTTGTCAAGATGGGACGCCATATTGGTAAGAATTCAGAACTTGGATCATTTCAGGTTTGTTCTTGCTAGTTTGTTAATTTTCTTGATTGAATATAAGA
>JAGDQP010050726.1:0-14170 GCA_022664845.1 Lepisma saccharinum | reverse complement strand
TATTTTGAACTATAAAATCGAACAAGCCCACAGCTTCTGACATTGATCGAAATTCTTCTGCCGAGTGGATTGAAGACAGAATCTTGACAGCTTTACTTTGTGAAGAAATGTGTAAATTGAATATAATTTGTCCACAATTTGTTTTGGAAAATTCCAAAAGTAACTCGAAAATTTCTTTAAAGTAAACCGCGTGGTTGCCATAACGTGTCATGCGAATGTAAAGCGAGATTTTGCTTTGCAAGTAATCACATCGCATACTTCCTTTGCTTTCCTTAACGGATTGTGTTTGAATTTTCTCTTCCTCCATCTCCACTATCTTATTCATGCATTGAATAATATCCTTTTTATGTTAATAATATGGTTTGTCCACTTCCAGTTTAAACTAAAATGGAGCAAATTTTCAGTTCTAACTCAGCTTTTTACGCTTGATATCGCTGTGTGGCCCGTTTTTAATTTATGTCTTAATTCTTGCAAAAAACGTAAATGTTATTTGCAGTATTTTCTATTACATGCAGAGTACGGTATACTATTATATGAATAACTCAGGAATTCAAACTTAAATTTAAAAAAACGGGCCGCACGGCGATAAGAAGCGTATAAAATTGAGTTAGAACTGAAAGCGTGGTCCACATTGGATTAGACTGGAAGTAGACATACGACTTTGAATATTTGTTCTGACGTATATTTTTCGACACTAAACAATCACTATCGTTACGTAGAGCACGAGTGTCGCTTGTGAGATTCAGCATTCTGTGGTAACATTCAAAGACAGGAACACATACACGCTCTCTCTCTTTCTTTCTCACGCACGCACACACACACACCCACATACAGAGAGAGAGAGAGAGAGAGAGAGAGAGAGAGAGAGAGAGAGAGTAGAGACTGCTAGTAAATGAAGGTCAGTAGCAGACGCCATCAGCGTGCGTGGTGATGCGCACCACGAGTGGATGGAATGGAAAGCAAAGGAGGGGAGAAAAAGAGTATTGACTTTAAGATTGCAACAGCTTTATGCCAATGGTATTAACATAGGTGATGCTATTCCAGCATCTGGCGAAGGGAGAGCCAATGTAGCGGGTTAGGCGTTCACAGGCTTGGGGGGAAAATGCACATTCAAGATTAGACTGAGAAACTTGTGAAGTATTTTTTCTCTTCCTAAAAGTAAACTATGGCTTATTTTAACACCGAGGGATAGAATAATATTACATATTCTATATTTTAGAGTGATTGAAATAAAAATTAAATAATTTAAGAATTAGCTAAGTGTTGTGCAACAGTACAACACTGCCAAAGGCAGTGACGCTTCTGCGTCGGCATTTATAGCGGCGCTTAGAAGGTTTGTAGCGCGCCGCGGAAAACCGAATGCTACCTATAGTGACTGTGGCTCAGTCTTTGTCTGAGCTGACAAAGATCTTAAGAATTTTATGAAGTTAACCAAGTCCAAGACACATAACGAAGTAGTTAGCGACTATCTTAGTTCTCAAGGCATCAAATGACATTATATCCCACCGTTTGCGAAGCACTGGGGTGGTTTTTCGGAAGCTGGAGTGAAGTCCGTAAAATATCATTTACGTAGGATAATAGGTACCATTCCGTTGAACTTTGAAGAAATGGCAACCGCGCTCTGTCAGATCGAGGCATGACTTAACTGAAGTCCACTTACTGCCTTATCTACTGATCCAAGTGTTGTCGTGTCTTACTCCAGGACATTTTTAATAGGAGAACCGTTGCTATCGGTTCCTGATCCAGATTTCACGGATACAAAGATGAATCGATTATCCAGGTGGCAGCTAGTTCAACAAGTACACCGCCAGTTTTGGAAACGATGGTCGTCAGAATACCTCTCCAGGTTGCAGCAACGTTCAAAATGGTGGACTGTGAAGGATAGTTTGAAGGTTGGAGACTTAGTTTACTAAAGGAAGAGCATCTTCCACCTTTGAAATGGAGATTCGGAAGAATCAGTGTTACTTACCCTGCTCCTGATAACTTGGTTCGAGCAGTGACAGTGAAAAGAAAGGTCGTTGAGTACAAGAAGCCCATTACAATGGTATCTCCCTTGCCATATGACTAGGAGTAATATCGTTTGTGTGTAAGGTTATACCTTATCAGTTTCATTGAGAGTTCAGACTAAAAAAAAATATAGTGTTTGCCTTGTTTCATAATGATTTTGAAATATTAGTAATATTTCAGGTGGGCGGTATGTTCAGTCCGTGTATTCAGTCAGTTCTGAGAAGAAATAAGTTTCTGGCAGAACAGTGATAAGAGAATAGTGTACAGTGACGTAGTAGTCTGTGAGAATTTTAAAATCGTTTTGTGTCGCAGTTTTTCATGAATGTTAAGCGTGAAATATTAAAATACGTCTCGTGAAACTCATCCAATTGTATTTCATTTCAGATTACCATTAAATTCATACACACCGAGGAAGTCCCTTGAGAGCATCTTAGACATACTAACAATATTTTTTTTATAAAATAGGTTGGCAACACTGACAACTGAAGTACTTAGGGAGGGGAACATCCACAGTATTTTTACTTTTGCGTCGAATAATGTTTATGCCAAATTTGGTGCGAATATGTGTAAGGCTATACAAACAAATTGAAAAACTGAATTTTAGAAGTGGGTTGGCAAGACTGTCATATTGCACAAATCAACACTGTTTCACGGTTATGATCTAGTATAGCCAAGACCTTTCCAACGACACGTCAAACCACTCTCTAAACTTTGTGGTTACTGAGATTTATTTCTGAGCAGGTACAAACAAACAGATGAACGGACCTAGCGGGATTATAAAGGTCCATTTGTGTTAGGTACGCCACAAAGGGGCCTAGTACAAAAGCTATGACCTTTCTGAATAATTTTAAATACCAGTACTGTGTATGCCAAACATTTTTTCGTAATATGTACCATTATTTGAAAGAAAATGTAAAGAGAACATTTTTTTCTTCATTTCCATAGCCCCCTCCGGGAAAAGGGTGGAGGATACAAGATGTGTCTCGATGGTTTTTTTAATAAGGTCATGCTGGAGATAGTCTGTGCAAAATTTCATGCAGGTATCCAAATATGAACTATCAAACGACTAACAGAAAGCATTATTATAACCAGCATAGTCCACTCAGAAACTTGAATCCCGTGCATAATACGAAGGGACGTTTTTTTCTGTGACTGAAATTGAAACTCTAGATCGTAAGGTTAACTTAGATCTCGAAGTTTTTTTTTATTGATGACTTTTGACCGCCATCTTGGAAAATGGCTTGTTTTATAGTTTATTTCCTTTTAAACACAATTATATATTTAAAAAAAAATGCTAAAGGTTTGTCCAGTTCGTCCGGCCGTTCTACTGGACCAATTTATATCATTCTTCTTTTCTAAATATCCGGCTTAACACGTAGATGAGCTATCAATAAACCGCATTCCTCTCCGTCAAATCTCAACTGAAGAAGTGTTAATCCAAAATGGCCACCCAAAAAGGCATTTTCCAAACCACTGAAACTAGAGACACGAAATTTGGTCTGAAGGTGTACCATCACGAATGCGTCACGATAATACAAAAAAAAAAAAAAAAAAAATGGCCGCTATAAAAGGTATTTTCCAAACCATTGAAAGTAGAGAAAAGAAATTTGGTATAAAGGTGTACCATCACGAGTAGGTTACAATAAATATATCAAAATTCCTCTTTGGGGTCGCAGGCCCCAGGGTTATGGGGGCTGATCTTTATCGTGGGGCGCAGTCTCCCGGAGAGTCTGGTTACGCTAAAGGGGACGCAGCTCCCTAAAACTCTCGAATTTAGGGGTGCAACCCGCCACGGGGAATCTAGTATTGGTGACACCCCCGATGACTGTTGCCAATTTATTTTATTCACTCCGCACCAGTGAGCGGACAATATTTTTTAAAATTTAAATGTGGACGCAGGAGTATTAGTATAAATATTAGTAGTAGTAGTAGTAGTTGTTGTTTTTATTGAAGTAGTAGTAGTAGTTGTTGTTGTTGTTATAGGAATAGGAGCATTAGTAGTAGTAGTAGTGGTGGTGGTGATGGTGGTGGTGGTTGTACCAGATATAGCATATTTGCACCATGGGGGCGCAGCCACGCAGAGATTATGCTTACTATAAAGGGGGAACAGCCCCTCAAACTTAATAAGTTAAGCGCGCAGTCGGCCAAGGGAAATCGAGTAGTGGTGAATGACCCAATGACTATGGCCAACATTTTTTCGCCCCGGCCGAACGGGCGAGCTCTTTTTTTTTTTTTTGCTAGTGATTAAATAAACATAGCTTTCTCTGCTTGTAATCTTGTGTGTGTGGGCAATCATTTTATATTTAAAAGCGAATTACTTTTTTAAAAGACTTAAACCGTGCAACCCAACGAACTTGGCATGAATGCTTCTCAAAACCCTATAACCGAGCCGCCGTAGCTCAGTGGTAGAGCATTGGCGTATCATTCGGGTGGTCGTGGGCTCGATTCCAGCGGCCGACCATCCTGACTAAGGCTTTTCCAGGGTTTTTCCTCAGTCACACCAGGCAAATGCCAGGATGACACCTTCAACATATGGCCTGACCGACATCTTTTCGAATCCTTTCCCTCCCCTGAGCCCTAGATGCCTAAAGGCCATAAATAAAATTCAAATTAAAAACCCTATAAACACGACTGTGAGGCTCCCCAGACCCACATCACTCTAGTTGCCAGTGTTGCAATCTTATCGTAAAATTCAATTTTGTAAAGAGTTTTAAACAATTCAATGCATATAAACCAAACTTTGCATGGTTAATTCTCGATATCATAGAAAAACCACTGTGGGGTTTTCAGAACCACAATTACCCCAGCTGTCAGGGTTGCCACGTTATAAAATTCAATTTTCGCAAAGGCTTCTATGCTGTTAAACGTTCACGAGGCAAATTTTGCATGAATACTCTTCGATACCCTACATACACGACTGTGGGATTCAACACCCTTCAAACACCTCAATAGGCAACCTATTTACCATGAATGGATTGGCCGTGATGTGACGTCATCCTTTATCTGTGCAGCACGGTAGATGTATCTAGTGTCAGCTTGCTAGACACACGTACTTCATTCAATCTGTTGCACTAGTACACCAGTTTTAACATCGATACAACTCTTGTTCTTTGACTAGCATATCCATGGTACATGCTAGTCATAATCATGCCATTGATTAAGAAGGAATTCTTGAAGTGTTTGCTTGTTTTCAGGTTTTGACCGAAATTGTCACCATTGAACTCCAGAGAGCGTCGGTGCAGAGTATAGGTTCTGTACAGATCCATGACGTTCCCGTCTTCTTTTCTGCTTCGGACTTGTTTTCATGATTCCTTCATTATATATAATTAATTAAACGAAATGTTTCTGCTTTGGGATGATGTAATTCGATCTAGTAGAAGAGTCTAGAGGCGCATTTCAACCAAGTATTTGCAGAAAGCACTTTTTCCAAACAATGCCAACATCAATTAAAACTTGCTACGCTTAAGGACAACTCTCTCCTTCAATATTTAATACTGAAAATAATCTTGACATTATTCTGTAGTCTAAGATCCCTTCCAAAGAAGTAGGAGATATTTCTCCTGTAGTAAAGACATCGATTACTTGTTTCATGGCTTTTTGGTCTTATATGTTTCTCCTGCTTGCTTTTTTGTAGCCTTTGTTACAAATGATTTAAATGTGAGAGACTTCAGTTTTGGGTTTCGACTGTCGATATGCTTGGTGCCTGTTGAAAGTCGTTCCAAATCTAATCATATTTCCCTTTGAATGAACTTCATGCAGACTTCTTATAATATCTGCAGAGGCGGGCTTGCTTATGCTTAGAGAACAAAGTTTTGGTTGACTCAAACCATAAGAATTTGAATCTCGTTCTTTCAAAGGTAGTATAACTCCTTCAAGTACCAGGAGGTCCTTAATTTTCCTTGTAGGTCTTGTTGCAGGATGATGATGATGATGATGATAATTTCTCTCTACTTGAGTACTTTTCAGTAACTGTTCTCGTATCTACTTCACAGTTGGCCTGCTGAGAATGTTTATTGTCATCATAGTATACATAGTTTGACTTCATCCATAATGATCTCATCTCCATCAGCTACTCTTTCTATAAGCAGTTGCAACAAGGATTTAGCAATTAATTTTTGAGGTCTCATTGTTCGGTTATAATGCTTCTCTCTCTAAGTGCCTTCTGTAGACTTTCTGGAGCTATGACACCGAATGCTATCGTCAGTTCCTCAGTACCACTCTCAGATAACCTTTTCCCGAAAGTATTCAAATATGACATTCAGGTGTGGAACCCTCCTAGAACTTTGGTTCATCTGTCTGGATGTTTACATAAGATCTCTTCTATAATCCTATGTATTGCCTGGTCTAAAACCAACTGGAGAAATGGCATATTTTTTAACTCCTCAATTTGTTGACACCATTCTACTACATCAATTACAACTTCTTCAGTAGGTGGTTGAGGATGACACTGACATTAAGTGTTCCCCATTTTTTCAATGCTGCTATCAAGAGAACTGTAAAACCCAGTAAATGAAAGTGCGTCTGATAATTTACAAATAAGCGCATCAGTAGTCACCCGAGATGTCTGTTGTTTCTTCTCTAGTTCTTAGCCTCTGGTTGTATTACGACTGATATCTTCTTCAAGTATTTTTTTCGTGAAAGGTTTTGTAAATTTACTTTTTTCACCTTTATTGGGAATCGTCAGTCCACCTCCCACACTTTCTTTTAAAGAGCGGAATGCTATTGTTTGAGCCATTATAATGTTCATGTAATGACTAGGGATGTCAACGTCTCGGCTCATGGTTCGAGCCATCCTGCCTCGACTCGCACTGAGCTGAGCCGAACCGAGACGCGGCTCACAGCGAGCCGAGTCGAAGCGAGCGTCGGCTCACAGTAAGCCGAGCCGAACCAGCCGCGGTTCAAAATGCTTCCATTTCATTAGACCTCTCTGCATCAAACTTGGCCTAAACATTATTTGACACAATAGAAACGTGCTGTGAGTGTCTCCAGCCGAACGCACCCCATTGTCAGTGTTGCCAACCCGTATCCAAAGATATATATAACGAACCACAAGTTTTAGGGACGTTGATGAGGTGTCTTTAAAATGCTCTTGGTTAAGGTAACCCAGAGACCGACCAGGTAGCCGTGTGGTCTGAGGCGTTAGGCCAGCGACTCGAAGGTCTCGGATTTGAATCCCGTCAGTGGCATGGATATTTGTAGATTTTAACTACTATTGCTAGTACAATTTAATCGTGACGGGTCGAAGTCAGAGGTTCCTAGAAAATATTTTTTGGTTACCCAGAGTAGTCATGACCGTCTTGATTACTGCAGTGGAACAATATTGCCAACCATTTCTTTTTTAAATCAATATTTTAAATTGCTTCCATTCCGTACGACCTATCTGCATCAAAATTTACATAAGCCTTATTCAACAACAG
The DNA here is from genome assembly GCA_022664845.1 of Lepisma saccharinum. Lineage (NCBI taxonomy): Eukaryota > Metazoa > Arthropoda > Insecta > Zygentoma > Lepismatidae > Lepisma > Lepisma saccharinum. The sequence goes on along the minus strand of JAGDQP010050726.1, from coordinate 6,746 downwards.
AAAAAATACTGTGGGTGTAACCGCCCCCAAGATCCCAGATGTCAGTGTTTCCAACCTATTTTCTATACAATTTATATTTTGATATTGCTTTCATTACGTTAGACGGCTCAGCGCCAAACTTGACATAAACTTGGACACAATTGAAAAATACTATGTGTGATCCTGTTCATAAGCAACCCAGTTGTCAGCGTTGCCAATCCATTTTATGAAGTGAATATTTGTGTGAGATGCTATCAAGGGATCGGAGCCTTTGCGATTCATAGTAAAATCGCAGCGCTAACTTGTTTAAATTTTTTTTAATATTTGACAATGGTTAAAATTTTGTATCGGGGTCAGTCGATTCGAAATGGTCCAGAAATGATCCGTTTGCTTGATCTCGGTAAAAACAATTATTTTTTAATATTTATATCCTCAATATGTGAATAGTTGAAAACGGGCATTTTTTTTATTTTTAACCCCACCGGTTGATTAATGGCGGTTATTTTTATATTGTTGCGCATGCCAAAATTTTGCGTTTGCAGATGTTTTAAAGAAAATGTAACATCTGAGAATTGGTTTAACATAGGATATTCAAACAAAAACAATTTCTTCCTTATTAAAGTCTGCCTGAGATTTTTAGCCCTATTCAAGAAAAGCCTAAATATACAAACTGGCCAAAATATTATCCAAATGCGACTCTTGAAATATAAAAGTTACCGGTTTTCAGGGCGCTGTTTCACACGATTCTTTTTTTTCAAATTCGAATTTTATGAATCTTGGAGGTCCAATATCTCTGGTGTGGAATCAGATAAAAATCAAGTTTCTTTTATTTTTTTTTATTTAAAAAAAAAACGTGTTGTGCACTTATATAAGGTGAAAGTATGGTAGAAATGTCAACGTTGATATTTGAGTTTAAACCGAATTACAAATTTGCAAAATGTGGCTACAACTTCCCGACATAGTAGTACCGAAACTTAGGCCGGAGGGAAAGCACTTACCAGACACACATGATTTATATGTCGTTGGAATCGCCTTGACGAGTCAAATTTAGAAATGCCGATTTAAATCACTTCCAGTAAATCACTTTCGGCACAGTTATACCGAAACAAAGATGAAAAATATTTATACAAGAAAGGACAATTTTAATAGATTCTGCCTCAGTAGGTTCATTCAAATAAAAATGTTCAGTTTTCCTGCAAGGAAACGATTTCCGGAAAAGAAACAACCATTGCTAGTTAAAAGATCTGAATAGAAACACAGAAAAGATCCAATCGGCACTATATTCATCTGGAGAAAAATTAGCTAATTAGAGCCGAACACGTGCTAACTCTTCTGCTTCAACCAAATCACTACGCTGTTCCAACTAGTGACAAATAGCTAAACTAATGCGGAAATAAACTAATACGCAGTCTTTCCGAACTTTGACGAAATATGTGGAAAAAGGATTCGCCATTGATTCATGCAGACAATTACATTACAATTTTACAGCGATGATAACAAGGTTAGAAATAACATGTATTTATCGCGAGGACACTAATAAATAGTTTCGAAGTGGAATTAGTATAGAACAAGTGAGCCCTGCAGTGCTAAGACTCCAAAGGTCGCTTGATAGCACAGTAATGTAGTCAATGCCAACTATGCAGTTTGTATGTGGCGAACTTTCCCATTGTTTCAATAAACCAGAGCACTCACTTTGTATTAGGTTATACATCCCATTATAACATAACCGTTTTGAGTGGAAACATATGTACTCAGAGAATATTAATTTCTTTACACGGACGGAGGAAGCGGGAATAAAAGATCCCTTATTTTTAGCAATACCTGTTATGCAATATCCGTTATGCTATCAACGGATCTAAAAGTAGTAAGTTCCTTTAAATAAGAGCTACTAAAGAAAAACGCTAGAAAAATAGTTTGTGGAAATAAGAACATTAAAAGTATCATTCAAACATTGAGTGGGCTGAGCCTCCACAACGAAAATATCAGGAAGGGCTGAAGGGGTTTGAGCTCCTTGATTCCCTCCACACACAAACGTCAATGTTGAATATTCCGGAACGTCTTTTACTGTTCTCAATATCGCTCATTAGCTAAACGTGATTTAACCCTTCGGGAGATGACATTTGTCTACCATTGACGTCATACAGAGTCAAGCTATATATCGAACCTAGAGAGAGAGAAGACGACAAAAGAGAGCGAGACATAGACGAACACACAGAGAGAGGCAAAATCTCTCAAACACTGACGTCAATTGTTCGAGGCAGCGGGGGGTAAAACTCCTTTCTCTCATACTCGATATTGAAATGACGACCGCAGCAACATTTTGCGCTATGTAGTTCATGTATAAATTTAGAGAATGTAGAGACATCTATCGCCTTTAGAGAGCACTTCCTTTATTTAGTTTGCAGTCGAAACTCGAAAACATGATACGAAAAAAAGTTTTGTATTATATACATTGTTCATCTAATTATTCAACTTTTTGTATACGCGGATGATGTAGATTTAATAGGGGACGATATAGATGCAATACAAAGCAACACCGATGCCTTAGTAGAAGAAGCGTGCGATGAGATAGGTCTACAGTTAGGCCTAAAGATAGAGAAAACAAAATACATGATAACAAGCCGAAACACAGGGAATGAAGGAATTAAAAACATAAGAATTAGGGATGAGGTCATAGAGAAAGTAAACAAATTTAAATACTTGGGAGCATACGTAACAAGCAAAAATGAGGTCACGGAAGAAATAAAAAGTCACTTAGGATCGGGGAACGCATGTTTCTATTCAGTCCAAAAACTTCTAACATCGCGATTAATATCAAGGAAATTGAAATTAAAAATATACAGAACGGTTATTCTGCCGGTAATAGTTTACGGTTGCGAAAGTTGGAGTACGACCCTAGCAGATGAACATAAATTACTTGTATTTGAAAATAAGGTTTTGAGAAAGATATACTGGCCGAAACGCGACGAGATGACTGGATAGTGGAGGAGACTGCATAATGAAGAACTCCACGGACTGTACGATTCACCAGATGTAAACATAATGAAATCGCGACGACTAAGGTGGGCAGTCCTATTTTTCTTGAATTCAACGCAGTGATCTACCAATTACATCGCTGGTGACTTGAACTCGTGACTACTGTGCTATATTAATATTCCTCCGCATCCTTACAATCTGCATCTAACTTGTCTAATGAACGCAAATAAATTTAACCCACCATGTTTGCTATGTTGATCAGCTTAAATGCATATTTAGCGAAATAATAATGACGCATGCTTTTCCTAACACTTTTTGCATTGTCCACTGCCGCTATGTGTCCATAGAAGTATCTCCGATGTTTATTTGCAGGAGAATGAGTTGTATAGAGCGTATATATGGCTCAATAGCTGGCGGAATTTCCCGATCATAAAGTAAAGTTTCTCCACCTATCCAAGTAACTTTGTGTATGTATTCTGCGTGCACGTACTTTTCCCTCGCCCACCAACAATCTCAAATAAATGTTTACTCACCAAAAATAATAAATTGACACAAAACAAATATGGATACTATAGTCTTCTTGAAATGACCTCGTATACACGAAAGTGATTGGAAGAACTTGTAGAAAAACGTTGGTACTGGCTGCGATGCATGTTATCTGACAGCCAGCTATTGTGCCATATTTTTCCGTATGTTGGCTTTATACCACTTACAAATATTTCATACAGGTACTTTGATATGATCACCTACCGATCGCTAGCAAGTCAAAATCAGTTACGAATAGCCACATTTCATAATTATTTACGTAAATATGTACTCAGTACATGCAAACATAATGCCATGTGGAGGAATACTAAATGGTATCACTTCGTGTTATGAATAACATAATTTACTACAAAAACCGCGGATATATTGTCGTTGGGCGAAGAGTGGTTAGCTAAAGTGGGTGCAGTTCCGAAGCTGGTGGTACCTTTTCGCAAAATTTACAGGAGGAATGATATATTTGTGTGACTTGGAAACATGAGATTGGCGTTAAAAGAAGTGAATAATTATTGCTGTGAAGTGGGAACTATATCCTTGCGGCGTAGGGCGAAGAGTCCGTGAGAGTAAAGTTCATCGTGAATTAATAAAAAAAAACGAACCTGACTTTAACTAACTCCTCTTCGCTCGCTAGAGATACTGTGTGTTATTGTGACAAAATACGTATCATGAATAACACGAAGTGTCACGATTAGTATTCCTCCACGTGGTGCTATCTTGATCAACTGGAGTGCGTATTCAACGAAATAATAATAAAATATGGATTTTCACTTTGGATTAGTTGTCGCTAGATGTTTATAGAAGTGTGTGTAACCGGAAATGTATTAAACCTTATAAGAACTGAAAAGAGTTTTGAATAAAGCAATAAAAAGTCGATGTTCGAGGCATCACCAACTACGGAACCGCAGCCGTTAGTCAGGTTATTTTTTTTTTTATTACAAGCGACATATCATGTTTAGCATTCACTCCATGGGCCCGTTTTCAATACAGAAGGAGCAAACCGACTCATGTGCTTTTGTCTCCTTCATTTTCATTTCACACTTCCGCTTAACTTATCGAATCGTGTACGAGCACCATCCAAACACTTTCAACACTACTTGGATACAACCCTTTGATTATTTCAGTTGGATCGTGTACGCACTCATCCAACTGCTTGTTCAAGAATTTGATTCGATGTTTATTGAATCGTGTACGAGGGGCTTTAGAAGAACGACGAGGTTGTAAACTAATCATCCTATACCCAAATTATCCCAAAGAGAAATAAATTAAACTGCTCGAACTCTGTATAATTTCTTTCCTCGTTGATTACAGTGGAGACTACTTTCTATTATATACGTAAAATCTCTTATCAGGATAAGCAAGTCAATAGATCAAAGCCAATAGAGGCTTACGGCACTACGACTTTAACCACGATGCTAAAACGCAGCAATAAATAAAATATTAGTTTAGCTGAAGCAAATGACAACTGTGGAACTTTCAAATACACCAACCATTGTTATTTCCATTCAATTAAAACATAACTTTTAGCAATACATAAACTTCAAAGAATCTGTTTTACATAAAGCTAACAGAAACATTTATTTTTTATTTACAACCAACACATCAGATATTAAATCCAATTAAATGTTTTTGTCAGAATTTCAAATACTAAACTTTTCCCCTTTTAATATGTAAATTACAACCATCCCGGCCCTCTATTTCAGTTTCTCAAACTATCAGACCAATAACATTAACAATCACATTGTTCCTTCATGCTCTTCTGACGTTTATCAATATTATATAAAATTTTCTAGTTGCTTTTTAACAATACCAAAACCTCACTGTAATAATATTCCAAATACATTTAAATCAAATTCCAGTTAATATCAACAATGTCAATAACCATATTTAAAACAGTTCTACTAATTAACATAAAATTTAATCATATCCTATATTCCTATATCACCCCCATGGTGAAATTAAAATAAACATACACAATAACTATTATACTTTAGTGATGATCGGTGATTTGCCCTGAGGCTAGCCTATGACCTGAAGGTTTCTAGGTAAGGTAAGCCGCTCGTGGTTCGCCATTGTCTTCCATCGGATGAAGACAGTCTAAACACAGGATTTATAACTTAAAGTTGACCACGAAACGTTGAGTATCCGCTGGGTATCGAACCCGTGACCTGTTAATTACAAGCCAGCAAAGGGTTACCACTCACTCTCTGAGGACACAATTGATACCACGCATGAATTGTTCTGCCTAAAAACACATTTCGTATTGACTAACAAAACAGAAAATGGAATCAAAATATTCATATGGTTTAAGTCGTTGATAAACTCTGAAGGACAAGAGTGTAAAATAAGCAGATGTACGAAATCAATTAGTGAAAAGAATTTTAAAACATTGCAACTTAATGAAAAAAGATGTTCCACTGACGTTTGTTTGTTTAGGTTACAAAAAAATAACGATTAAAAATATTGTTTCTGTACTCTATACACCTTGTTTCTTACTACTGTTGCTAGAACTACATAGTTAACCAATTATTATAAAATTTTTACTTGAAATGGTTCTTTTAATAATAAGAAAATTTCATTTCGTCACGGTGAGCTTGTAACTCTAAAAATCAAAACAGGTGGCCAATCAGAATGGAGAGATTAACAATCAGTTGTCAAACCTTTTAAGTTTCTAGGTTCGTTTCGTTTCGAGATTCCTACCCACCTCGCCCTGAAATGACAGCATTTATTGCAGGGGGTTGAATAAGCACAAGGTGTGGAATGAAGTCGACATGAGTGATTTTTCCAAGGCTAACCAACTCGACCTAGGCGAGCCCTGGGCACTTTTAAAAATTAACGATTTTGATATAGTCTTTTTCGTTCCGAACGTATACCAAAACGTGCTAGTCTTTTCCTGTGTTGAGGTTTAAACGGATGCTAGTTTTGATAACAAAATTAAGGCATTGGTTTGTTTTATAATGTTACTCAAATCTACATTGTTACATCTTGATGCAGATGCAATATTCTACTTGCGTTGGCTCTATTGTTGCAATAGGTATAAGAGAAAAGAAGGAACTAGACTGAACTATTTTCACGAGAAGAGGCGAGAAAGCTTGAAATCTCGTCTCATGGGCAAGACTAGAGGTTGTTGATTCACTCTAAATGTTCTCTTCAGTTTCTGCGACCATAAAATTCAGGGAAACATTTGCGTTTCGCAGATGACGCTATCTTGGGAATTCATTCTATTGTCCTAGAGATACATAAAAAAAAAA
>JAGDQP010050725.1:0-14170 GCA_022664845.1 Lepisma saccharinum | reverse complement strand
TTAGTCAGCCTTGTTATCAGTTGCTAACGGTTCTTTTTTCGTATGAATCCTGTATGAGTTTGTGACGTGAAAATAATAATTAATATATGAGTAATGGACATCGTTTGAAGTTACGCACATTAACTTGAAATATCCCGAGTATTTCATAATACATAGATGGTGTACTATTGCAAACTACTCATACACTAAATAAATGAAATGTGCTTATGTGGAATCGATGGCATTTGGCGAACAGCGTTGCTTTATTAATCAGTTCATTTCTACTATACTGGGGCAGGTATGTGCTAGGTAGCACTAAATGGCAGAAAGTGTTAATATGTTGTAATAGATAATAATCTCGGAAGAAATGACACAAAAATATATAAATATATATATATATATATATATTTTCCAGATTATATTTTATAATTTTGTTACTGATTTGTTGTAATATTGTGGATGGGTTATAGTTTTTGCATTGCCAGTTTTGGGCAATTTATGAATAAGAGATAACCTGTAATAAGTATTGTTACATTTGTTAAGAAGTATTTATCGAGTTGAGAGAAAACTGAAACTTATGGAGAATAAGTGTTTTATTCATTAAAGATCTTCAGTGCTATTCAAGAACGAGTGTTTTGTTAAGATTACATTTAGTTAATTAGATATTCATCATCCTACAGGTAATTTACATACCCAATATAAATAAAGGCATACCGAAGCAATATCAAATAATGAGATTAGGTTTTGACAAAACATCTTAACTTAAACCTGTATTGCGAAGATCTAATTTAATTTCGTTATTATTATCATCTGTATGTTTTTAACCTTTCACGAGACACAGTACTGAAGCTTTAACAAGGTGGCATCAATGATAGGAAGTTTGGAAGCGTCTGATACAGAAAATGGGAACTCCGAAATGTATTTAGAAAGATTTCAGTGCTAAATTGTGGTGCTACAAAAGTAGATTCGAGGAAAGTTTGTACCTTGTTATCATGAACAGGACCGAAAGCTTACGAACGGTTATTCAATGCAGTAGCACCAGATTCCGTTGCTAATAAAAAGTTTGTTGAAGCAAAAGAAGTGCTCCGGTAATTATACTCCAAGAAAATAAATGAAGTTGTAACAAGGTACTCATTTATTTCCCTTTTTTTTTACATCAAACAGTTTGAGACTATTTAAGGCAGTTAAAGAAACAAATGTTACCATGCCAGTATAATGGAGCAGTATATACTGTAAGTGTTTGAGATACAAAGTGAGAATATAAGGAGGTGTTTACTTCCAGAGCAAGATCCAACCTTATTCAAGGCTTGTGGATTTAGCAATGTGTATGGAACAAGGGAATAAGAATGCCATTTCTTTACCAAACAGCTTCCACAAAGAAGACAAAATAAATATAGTGCCATCGGATTAAAAATTAAGATCAAGTGTGTGTCCCAATAAAAGGAATACTATCCAGGTGAAAACAGTCAACTGCTGGAGGTGTGTAGAAACGCATGACAAAAGGGACCTATGTCTAGCTTTTAATGCACTCTATTTTGTGTCTAATCAGAAAGGACGCTATAGTAAATTGAAGGCATGCAAAAGAAGGTTGAATTAAGAAGCGGGCAAAGTAAAAACTGTAACAGAGCAACAACATATTCTACAAGAGGAAGCAGTCATAATGCAACAAATTTAGATGACATGTTATCAATACAAGATGAAGCTACAGTTTAACGCCAGCGCAATTTCACATTCAGAAATAATTTTGCTCAGATAGTTGTACAGTTCAGGAGCAATCTAAGGTTCAGGACCTGTGACAAAGAGACAGTGAATTCCAGAGCAACAACACAAATTGGACAGAAGTGGAAACAATTGTTAATGATGCAGCATCACAAGTGTTGAGTTCCTGCACGAACAAGAATACACAAACAGTTTCAAGAAGGGAGGATAGGAGAAACAGGAAAGGTAGGAGATGTGAGTGATACTGCTGAAAGGTTTTGGGGGAAGAAAGTGGCTGATCTAAAAACTGAGATAAAGTTAACACAGACAATAGAGGTTCCGTTACAGTTACAAGATGAAGTTAAAGAAGTTACTATGGAGGAACAGAGACAGTCAGATGATAATGAGTCGGATTTAGAGAAGAGTAATAAGTTATTCGAAGGCTTCTAGTCAGAGGATACAAGTTAGAGTGGGAAAGGAAAGAGGAAGAAAAATACAAAAAACACGTATAGTAATTAGGTTAGGCCGGGACACTGACTTGGATGATTTATTCATGAGAAATGTGAATAATAGAAGAACAGTACATGAAGAGATAGAGTCGGGGAGGATACAACGATTACTATGTTGGTTGCTACCAAGTAAAGTGACTCGTTGTGAAGAAGCTAGTAGCAATGCTTGATCATTAGGGGAGAGTAACAGATAAGATCCTTAAGGCTAATGATCAGTTTTGCAAGAGTTTTGATTTGGTTTATAATAAACTAAATACTGTTTATTAAGAGAGGAATATAATGTGGTTGTTCTTTGATATTAAGCGGGTGAAGAGTGCACGGTAGCACCGGATGGCAGAAAATATTAATACACCAAAACCTCGTTTATGTGAACTCCGGTTTATCCGGAACAATTTTCGAAGGAAATAAAGTATATTTCGTCAGTTTCACAATACACCGTGTACAAGTTAGCGCGTCCAATTAATTTTTCACAGTGTAAATGTGCAGTGTTGTACTGTATTTGCCTTCTGAATTGAATTTTATTTATGGCCTTTAGTCATCTAAGGCTCAGGTATGAATAGGGGATGGGAAAGGATTCGGGAAGGTGTCGGCCAGGGGTTAAAGGTGCCATCCCGGCATTTGCCTAGTGTGAATGAGGAAAAACCTCAGTCAGGATGGTCGACCACCGGGATCGAGCCCACGACCTCCCGAATGCTACGCCAATGCTCTACCACTGAGCTACGGCGGCTTGGTGTATTTACCTTCTACTTGCACCTTGTATCTCTATAATAATGGTAAAATACACCATTTTGTTATTGTATTTCTGTATTTGCAGACACTTATGCCAGAATAAAATCATAAATCTCGTTTACCCGGAAAGAATTCGATCCCATCAAGTTCGAATGAATGAGGTTTTAGTGTATGTTGTAGTAGGAAAGAAACAATTTATTGATATATATTCCCAACATGTTTTATAATGTTATTACTGATTTGTTATAATTGTGGATGGGTAAAAGTTTGCACTGCCAGACTTGGTCAATTTATGAATAAGAGATGGCCTGCAATAAGTATTGTTACATTTGTTACGAAGTATTTATCGAGTTAAGGGAGAACCGCAACTTATGAAAAATAACTGTTTTATTCATTAAAGACCTTCAGTGCTGTTAAAGAACGAATGCTTCCTTAAGATTATGTTTTTTAAATTAGAAAGCCATCATCCTAGACGTAACCTACATTCCCAATATAAATAAAGGTATACCACAGCAATATCGATAGTGGGATTAGGTTTTGACAAAACTTAACCGTAACTTAATCTAAACCAGTATTTAGAAGATCTATCCTAATTTGGTTATCATCATCATCTTTATTTTTTAAATCTATTAGTACGTATGAACGTTAGTGAATAAGGGGAAGGTATGCATACAGATTGTCATGTTTTTCAGTCGGTATCCCCCCACCCAACTCCTAGAGCTAAGTAACTACAACGCCTAGATGTCAGTAACTACAAGACAGACAGAGATGAGTCACACAGATGGATTCATCATGGTCTGTAAAGGTGGAGAAAAACTATGACTCCTGGTCTGTGTCCAGTTCCGGTTCTAGCGCCTCCGTATGAACTGAACGGTAGGAAAAGGTACAGTTATTATCCTTTCTGTCCGTCTGTACCCCCTAGATCTCAAACTACAAGTGAGACAGAGACGACCCACACAGTTGAATTCATCATGGTCTGAAAGGGTGGAGAAAACTAACTTTCGGTCTGTGGATACTTCCGGTTCCATAAAAAAGATGTAACTTTATTAACATTGCAACAATATAGATGTGGAGGTATATGTTCTCGTCTACGCTGGGTACAAATATGATGACTTTCTTCGCCTTTGTCACTTCCAGTAGCTACACCAATAATAAAGTCTACACTATGAATCATATACTTTTTGTTGATCGTTCTAAAAAAAAAATTCTACGGGACAGTTTGGTTTTGTCTGTAAAACCATGATCTTTTCTTGTTACTATTGTGTGTTAATGTTAAAATAGTCTTAAACCGGACCTACGTTTTCCGATAACAGGAAAAGGAATTTAACTGCTGAGATTACTGAACGATTGGGGTTTACTTTAGTATACTATTTGTTTAGCATAGAAAGTAAACCACTGATCAGCATTTCCTAATATCTATTAGATCTTATTTAGTTACAACAACGATCCATGATTATTATAATGAACTATAACAACATTTTTTGTGTGCATAATTTGGCATATTTTATACCTATAATACGCTAATTAGAAGTCTACACAAGTGACTAAGGTTCAGTGTACATAAAATACAAGGACTGATTCTTCTTAAGTTTTCGTAAAGTGTGACATTTAAGTTTAGCTTCCTGCACTCCTTCGTTCTACATTCCTGCAATACCTGTATTCCTTCGTTCGTCGTTTGATTTGTAAATAACATCGAGACAAGATAACTGACAATAAGCTGTTTAAAGATATCAAATTTTATTTTTCGAGGTCTTTCAACGGAATATTTTCATTAGTTTGTTAATTTAGAAGTTCCTCTTCGAGGAGCAGTACTTAAATGAATGGTGATTTAAAGTCCTTACAATCCCTCAAACAAAAAGTAAGCTTTCTGTCTAAGTCAAAGATGAAAGAAATTATACACGGAAACGATTAGATCTTATGCATTACCTTCTAATTTTAACAAGCTGGTCTTCTAAGTAGGAAATAGCTAATATATATAATTTTTAAAATCACTGTTCTACAAGAGTTAATTCTTTATTCAGTACTACTAACAATACCAGTACGAGTATTGAAAGTTACGAATTTATTGCACAAGAAATACGTATATGTATGCCAGAAGTTCATTTTAAGCTCCAAGATTGTTTAACATCCTCTTGTATTGTATTAACAATAAGCTAGTTTTATTTATTCCAAGATGATGTACAAATCTCTTACGGTGCTCGCACATAGTAACAAACAATAAAAATCAACTTTCAACCTCCGTATAACTAAACGTGAGTATATGTATAACATTTTGCTGTTTAATAATGCTGTTTAATTCAACGAATGATTGTTTTAAATAGTCCTGTATGTGAGTGTACTTACCGTGCGGATGGTAGCTATGTACAGGTTTTGGACCCTGCCTGATGGACCATGTTGTAAGAGAGCCATCTGAATGACTGCACATAAACTGTTTTCCTTCATGATGCCAGGAAAGAGATTTGAGAGGTTCACTAGGCTGATACCTAAATTCAGCAATTTTATTTCGAAGGTCCCACAATACCAGCTGTCCGGATTCATATCCAATCAGTAACTGTAAAGAGAAGTGTGTATCTATATGAAAAAAAATACATACATTTAAAAATGTAGAAAAGTTTTATACATCTTTACAACACAGGTTATGAACTTTTAATAAATGGAACACTTGAGAAAACTGAAAAAGAGGAAACGATAAAGCAAGAAAGAAGGCAGAAATTTCTCTAAAGCTTCCTACAGATGAGGCGGGCAACTGTTAAACGTGACAAGATCACATATACGCAAAAACGTTGTTTTGAGAAAATTAATTCTGCGTAAGGACACATGCGCCAATGTTGCTTTTTTCTTTTTTAAAACAGAGACAATTGTGAAACTCTCCAGCACTTATTTATTACCTATTTGAATATCTTTTACAAACGAAAGAAATTTTTTAATCGTATTTATATGTAATTATTCCTCTTAGAACTTCCTCGTAATCTTCACAATCAACAGGTTCTTGGTGGTTCGTTAGTTCTGCAGCACTTTGAATTATATTTTCACTAATCAACACACACTAAATTGGCTAGATATATCTAAAAAAAAATCTAATCTTCAACATGCTTAAATCCCTAAAGCCCCTAAAAAATTAAATTCAAATTCAAATTAAACATGCCTAAGAGTACAAAACAAATAAAATTATAAATACCTAGCAATAAAGGTTAAAAGGAAACAAGATATAATAGCATCAATATACAATCCGGATACTCAAGTAATTGTTCATCATTCTCCAAGTACAATAATTTTTCGCCACATGTCTGGTTCTAGAGAGTAAGAAGAAATCGACTGACACTTTAGTCACTGCATGCAGTCACAAAATGTTTTCCGATAAGTGCCTCGTATTTGTGCTAGAGAGATAGAAAAGAGTTAATGGATGTGATATCAGAGAATACAATGTGTAAGAATAAATGTTCGACTTAATTTAACATACTTGTTCCACTGTATGTATCACTTCTATAGGTCTGGACGTCATTTTTCTTTAGACGCTTTAGTCATTGTTTTAAATCGTAATACTTTTATCTTTGATTGGAATGAGGAATTGAGTTTATTAACGCTTTTAGGCATCTATGGCTCAGGGCAGGATAGCGTAGGAAAAAAAGCTGTGGGAAGAAGTCGGCTAGAACTTAAGTTAAAGGTAACATCCAGCTATTTGCCTGGGCGACTGAGGAAAACCCTTGGCAACCTTAGTCATGATGGTCGGCCGCTGGGATCGAACCCAGGACCTACCGAATGAGGACTAGATTGTTCCGTTCTAAAGTGTGGATTTGAATCTGTACTTTCTCCAGAAAGTCAAGTTTTAATACCAGCTGCACGCTCTCTAGTCATAAATTTGCTGGATCAATAGATGTATGTATAAACCTTGCTTTTTGGAGCGTGTATTTCAGTAATCGAGTTTTCTAAAAACACTTAGAACACAACTGAAAAATAATTTCTTTCATTTTTATAGCTATATTTTGCATAATAATTCTTTACAGCGTTGTGGTGATAAATTTCAGATTAGTTTGGGAACTTCCTGTGCAAATGATGTATTTCTTTAAGCAAGTAATTATAGAAGTACACACACAAGTCTCAAAGAGCTAAATATCGAACTCTTTTGATATTTGATTAGGTATATGCATATTCATATGCGTATATGCATATGAATATTCCCGATTATTCCAAGCTTGCCTATGGAGTGTGCAACGACATCATTGTTTAGGGTTTCCTAGCAACAGTAGATTGGTTGGTATCATAGCGATGTGTTTTGCTTAAGTTATTACTTGAATTGGGCCTACAATATGGAATACATAGTAATATATTGGTTTTACCAGTTAAAGGTTTATTTTATGTTTAATAGGTGGCAACCAATACGCTAATAAACTATGGAGACGAATGAGCTATTTTTTTAACACAATTTTTGTTTGTTTTAGATTTCATACGAATTTGATTGTCTCAATTTATTTCGTTGCGTTATGTATTCAATACTTGTTTTCTATAATGAGTTTGTCATTGTTTCCTACAGGATTATGCAGATCCTACCCTCAAATAATGAAACATATTTATCACGAAGTTGAGTGATAGAAAGACAAATAGTTCATTCGGTTCTCCTTGACCAACTCCGATCTTAAACATCTCAATACCTGTAATATTCTTTAGCCAATAGTAATTCTCTCAATGCGTATTTAGCCGCAGATTCACCATGGCTAATAATAATAATAATAATTTTATTATTTATTACGGGAAAAGACAATACAGGCACAGGGCTACAAGATGTCACCCAAGTCCCAAAACAATATACATATTAAAATACAAGGTGAAGTACAAGAAAAAACAGCAAATGCAAATTCAAAACGACACACAAAATATACGACAGAAACAGATACAAAGAAAAGATACACAAAATGATAATAATCAAAAGGAAAAGTAATAATGGTAGTAACATATTTGCAATTAACTATATTATTACATTTTTTTTAAATAATTAATTAAAAATTAAGAAGAGGTCTGTACATCTTTTCCAGTCAAAATGAATTTAAGATACAAGAATAATAATTGTTTACTACATTTAAAATGTGTTAAAAAAGAAAAAATAACACATACTACCATAAATTAAATTTAGTTCTAAAACTCTGGTTAATTCCTTAAATATAGATCCAAACTGACTTTGAAAAATATCCAGATACTGATTATATTTATTTATTTGACCAGCACAACGATATGCGGGAGAAGATCCATATTCCTTAACTACAAAACGAAGATAATTTCTTATGCCATAAATTGGAACTCTTAAACTTATCATACGTAGGATAATGACCTTTAAAGATTAAGAAGAATAATTTAATATCATTAACTGTTCGTCGATCAGATAATTTCAAGAAACCTAGTTCTTTTTTTAATATTATCTAACGATAAAGCTCCAAATCTATACCAAAATATCCATCTAAGTCAGGCCATGAAAACATTTTGTGTTGCCTTAATCTTATCAATTACATACTTTCTATTATAATTCCATACAATAGTACCCTACTTTAGATTGGATCTTACGATAGCATAATACAGAATTTTACAAGTTCTAATATTATTGGAAGTTCTAGAGATCCATGTCAAGAAGCTTAACTTTTTCCTAGCTTTGGATGTTACGACATCAAAATGTTTAGCAAAAATATAATTTGTTATTCAAAGTTATACCTAGATCATTCATCGTAGATTTCATCTCAATCAAGTGCTCCCCCAACAAATAAGGGTAATATGATGAATGTTTACTAATAAGGTCATTTTTACAGCGTAATATATAGTAATTTCTGTCTTTTTAAAGAAGACTTTTTTGATTTTTTTCTTAAAATTGAGAATTTTAGGTAATCACTTTGTTCCATTTATGTTTTTACTTCTTATATGCCTGATTCTTCTTTTTAAGAGTTCGTATAAGTTCTGAGGAGTACCATAAAGGGTATCTAGTAGTTCGTATATTTTTCTTCGGAATATTGTCCCTTATACACATTTTTATAATTCACAGTCATAAAAATACTGGATGAGGCCTCTCCCGGAGGGAGGAGTTGGTCTACTGCTCCCACGCTGACCAGACGGGTTGGGAGAGGAGAGTCGAAGCTTTCAACTGTGATCACCACTATCTTTTATTCACAGCAGCTCCCCAACTGTACTCACGATGCAGGGTCAACACCGACATTTTGAGCCCCCCCACCGGGAATCGAACGCGAGACCACTCGCACTGAAGTCGAGCGCGCTACCGATTAGGTTACGCAGGAGGCTACACCTTTTCATAACTTCATCAATATATATAAATTCACAGGCCGAACTACTGGAGCTAGAAACACCAAATTTGGTATGAAGGTGTAGGACCATGAGTACGTGAAGGAAAAAATCCGATATTTTGAAAAAGTCCCCATCTTAGATACAAAATGGCCACCAAACCCATTATTGTAGTATAGAATACACAGCCTAAACGGTTGGGGCTACAGAAATGAAATTTGGTATGAAGGTTCAAGGTACATCATCACTAGTATGTTACGAAAATATTACGAGATGTATTCAAAGACGCCATCTTGGATACAAAATGGCGGACCTAAAAATGCATTTTCCACACCATTTGAGCTAGAGATACCAAATTTGGTATGAAGGTGCATTATGACGAGTAGTTTACGAAAATATTGAAAAAGTCGCCATCTTGGATCCAAAACGGCCGCCAAACACATTAATTTATAGAATACACAACCTAAAAGGCTGCAGCTAGAAACAGGAAATTTGGCATGTAGATACATTATCACTATTAGGTTACGAAAATATTACACAATATTAATCTTCGATCCAAAGTGGCGGATTTAAAAATCCATATTCGACACCGTTTTAGCTAGAGATACGAAATTTGGCATAAAGGTTTATTATAGCGAGTAGTTTAGGCAAATATTACAACGTTTTGGGAAAGTTTCCATCTTGGATTCAAAATGGCCGCTCAAATACTTATATTCCACTCCGTTTGAGCTAAATAAATGAAGTTGAACATGAAGGTGTACCATCACAAGTAGGTCACGACAATATAAGAAAACGTTCAAAAGGTCGTCAACTTAGATCCAAAATGGCCGCCCAAGAACCCAATTTACAAACCATTGAAGCTAATGGAACGAAATTTTGTATGAAGGTGTATGACCAAGAGTAGGTTACAATAAATGGGGCAAACCTTCTCCGTGGAAGGGTGCAGATGGACACCATGGCGGTGCAGTCCCGCAGAGAATTTTGTTTACGTAAAGAGTTCGCAGCCACCCCACACTATTGTAGTTGGGGCGCATCCCCCCCACGGGGATCTGGTGGCAGCGCCCCCAGTGAAGCAAAGCGATCCATATACTATATAGCGGATAGCCCCATGGCCACTGATTCACTCACTGACTGGCTGACTCATCCATATCAATTCCCAGGCCAAACTACTAGAGCTAGAAACACCAAATTTGGCATGAAGGTATAGGACCATGAGTAGGTAAAGAAAAAAATCGACATTTTGAAAAGGTCGCCATCTTGGATCCAAAATGGCCGCCAAACCCATTGTTGTATAGAATATACAGCCTAAACGGCTGGGGCTACAGAAATGAAATTTGGTATGAAGGTACATCACTAGTAGGTTACGAAAATATTACGAGATGTATTCAAAGACGCCATCTTGGATACAAAATGGCGGACCTTAAAATGCATTTTCCACACCGTTTGAGCTAGAGATGCCAAATTTGGTATGAAGGTGCATTATGACGAATAGATTAGGAAAATATTTCAAAATGTTGAAAAAATAGCAATCTTGGATCCAAAATGGCCGTCAAACCTATTGTTGTATAAAATAGAGAACATAAGCCGCTGGGGCTACTGAAAATTTGGTACGAAGGTACATCATCACTAGTAAGATACCAAAATATTACCAAATTTCTCCAGAGACGCCATCTTCGATCCAAAATGGCGGACTTAAAAATCCATTTACGACACCGTTTGAGCTAGAGATGCGAAATTTGACATAAAGGTGCATTATGACGAGTAGATTAGGAAACTATTACAACATTTCGGAAAAGTCTCCATCTTGGACTCAAAATGGAAGCCCGAAAATCCATTTTGCACACCGTTTGAACTAGATAAATGAAATTTTACGTGATTTTACAAATTTACAAGTAGATCACAATATAAGAAAACGTTCAAAAAGTCTTCAACTTGGATCCAAAATGGTCGCCCAAAAATCCAATTTCCAAATCATTAAAGCTAGAGAAACGAAATTTTGTATGAAGGCGTATGACCAAGAGTGGTTACAATAAATGGCACAAAGCTCCCCTTTGGGGCGTAGCACCTCCCCCCGTGAGAGGGTGCAGATGGACACCATGGCGGTGCAGTCCCGCAGAGAGATTCTGGTTTACGATAAAGGAGGGCGCAACCCCCGAAAAAAACAAAAGTTGCAAGCGCAGCTCCCACGGGGGACTGGGGTTGCGCCCCCAGCGAAGCAAAGCGAGTCCATATACTATACAGCCCCATGGTCACTGATTCACTGACTCCCTGACAGACATCCATATAAATTCCCAATCTACTGAAGCTAGAAACGCCAAATTTGGTATGAATGTGTAGGACCATGAGTAGATGAAGGGAAAACCCGACAGTTTGAAAAAGTCACAATCTTGGATCCAAAATGGCAGCCAAACCCATTGTTGTATAGAATACACAGCCTAAACGGGTGGGGCTACAGAAATGAAATTTGATAGGAGGGTACATCATCATTAGTAGGTTACTAAAATATTACACAATATATAAAAAAAACGCCATCTTGGATCTAAAATGTCGTACCTAAAAAAAATCCACATCTATTGAGCTAGATACGAGATTTGGCATTTTGGAAAGGTCGCCATCTTGGATTCAAAATGGCCGCTCAAAAACCCATATTCCACACCGTTTGAGCTAGATAAATGAAATTTTACATGAAGGTGTACCATGATAAGTAGGTCACGACAATATAAGAAAACGTTCAAAAAGTCGTCAACTTGGATCCCAAACGACCGCTCAAAAATCCAATTTTCCAAACCATTGAAGCTAGAGAAACGAAATTTTGTATGAAGGTGTATGATCAAAAGTTGGTTACAAAAAATGGGGAAAACCTCCACTATGGGGCGCAGCCCTCTACCCCGGTGACGGGTATATTTTTACCATGGAAGCGCAGTCCCCGAGAGAGAGAGTCTGGTAAATATAAAGAGGGCGCAGCACCTCCCCCCAAAAAAAACAGGGTCTTGGGTCAGCGCCCCCAGCGAAGCAAAGCCAGTCTATTTTTAAGACTACAGCATCCAAATCAAATATTAGATAATATGTTCATCCAATCAACTGCACAGATCTGTTTATATAAAGACAGGTAATCTCCTGTGATACAAATAATAATAATAATAATGAAGTATTCTATAGGCAAGTTGGGATTTGCAATTTGGAACCTATTTAGGTATATTTTTATACGCTTTATCAGGCAGTCTTCAGATTCCTTACCCACCAATGTGTATTAAATTTAACTATTCTTCGAACTGCATTTAAACTGATAGTTTAAATAAACAGATGAGATACACCAAACGTTGTGTTACTAAAATTAAAGCAAAGATGACTTTTAACGTGATGGTGTAGATAATTCTCCAATGATCCTGAAGATTACTTTGGAAGTTTTTCCAAATCTATTTTGTTGTTTTTAATCCTGTATATACACATATATATATACAAACTAATAATTTCATTTAGAAGAATTGGCTATCGCTGGCTTTACGGTGCGGCAGAAATACATAGCATAAAGTTTGTATAAATCATGTTAATTATTTCCGACGCAAACTGTAGAAGTGCAATTCTTTTTATGGTGAAGCTGAGATATACTGTCGAGCTCTTCCTTATATCAGTTCTTAAGTGAATTGGAATGGAAAATATTTTCTGAAACCGTTTCAGGGAACGGGTACCCAAGAACGGTTCCTAAATAACTGTTTTATATGTAACCAAAGAAACCTATAACTTGTTTCGTTGATCTTAGAACAGAGAAAGGACGTGTCACGGTTCTTACGGAAATTCAGATATGTAGGCGAATCAGAACAGAAGATGGAAGGTTAATGTTATCTGGATTGTCGTTACGATTTAAATTAAGGCAGGTATATGAGATATCAGCTATTAAACTAATTTTTCAGAAGTACAATATCCAATTTAAAGAAAAAATCATTTAGCAAAAACAAGTTACAGTACCATAAAACAAACAGACTAAATAAGAGTAGTATAGTTATCGTGATCAGAAATAGTTTAATATATCTTTGTAGATTTAGCGAACTTGGAAAATTACACGAATTTTTGTTCGTTGCTCTGTACGTATTTTGAATTTTATTTATGGCCTTTATGGATCTAAGGCTCAGGCCGGGATAGGGGAGGAGAAAGGATGTAGGAAGGTGTCGGTCAGCGCCTAAGTTAAAGGCATCATCCCGGCATTTGCCTGGTAAGACTGAGGAAACACCGTGGAAAAACCTGTCAGGATGGTCGGCCGCTGGGATTGAACCCACGACCTGTCGAATGCTAAGCCAATACTCAACCACTGAACCATGGCCGCTATGTGTTACTGTGTATATGTGCGAATTAATACGATAGTCAGTGCTCAATTTCGACACTTTCAAAGGGGATGATTTATGCTTATCGGAGTGACTTTATTTTAAAGAAAAATATCGAAATTGAAATATTCCACTGGCATCTGCTTTAAAAGATTGTTTATCTTGTTTAAAGTGACAGTACTGTAGTTTTTAAATTAAGAATTGGCATACAACTGAATTGTATACGGTAGTAATTCTCCTATTTAGGCTACCTGAATTTCTGAACGTTCATTTGGAAGATTTGTGAGTTTTAGTAACTTTGTGATAACACACAATTACTGGAACTATCGTTACTGCTTTATTGTTGGAGTCTTCTATTATCAGTGAAATGATCTTTGCACAATGTAACTTTAGTGTGATTGTTCCAAGGCATGTACAGACAACACGTTTACTATTGCTTCGCATTTCGTTCCCGCGCAGGATAATTTTGACCTCACGAAAGTTTACTGACAACAGAATATATAAAGTCCATAGAGTGGAAACTAGTGATTATGAAAAACAGAATGAATGGCAAACTGCACAATCCTTCCTAGGAGAGTTAAAAGTAAATGTCCTGCTACTGCTACTATGTTTGCTATTTAGTCGAACTGCTAAAGTGTCAGGCTGGATGATATTTCTAGT
>JAGDQP010050724.1:0-14170 GCA_022664845.1 Lepisma saccharinum | reverse complement strand
ACTATGGGTTTTCCCGTTCTTAAGCACTCTAGTTGTCAGCGTTATCGACCTGTTTTATAAAAATGAATGTCTGTGTGCCTGAAATGCTGTCAAAGCGGGATCCTTGGCGATTGTTAGTAGAATCGCAGCGCTAACTTATTTTATCCTGTGACAGACTAAACCGGAACGCGTGACCTCCATGAAGCTGCAGCAGCAAAAACGGCACAAACGACCGAAAGTAGTGCATTAGTTTCTGCCACAAAAAGTGTCGGTTCTGCTCAATTCGTCGCAAAATTATGCAACACTCAATATTGGGGAGCAGCTTCAAGTTTAAATTTACCATATAAACCATATAATTTTAATCTAGCCCATGATGTAATGAAGGTAGCTAAAATACATTTGAGAAAGGAAGATGTGTATTTACATTTTCTTAATTCTTATATGTTACTAGTAAGGATTTTTTTCCGATCAGAAATACATTATGTACTTGAAGTTAGGTGTTCGTAGAATTTCCAAGAAAGCTTTAGTATCATTAACAACCCTAGTCTGCGTTAGATCAGATCTCTGTCCTCACTTTCCAAACAGAACTTAAAAACAGTTTTGCGATATAACGCAAAACAGGCCAGTGCTATAGTATGACTTCATGTCCACATATGCACTCAATCTACTTTTTGTTTTCTTCCTCAGTAATACAATTAGATGGAAAACTAGAATCATCCTGTTTCATCAGTAAGAAGTTGAGTACACAATTTTTAAATAACCCTTCTTCCATTTTGAACTCATAAAACTCATACGTGTCTTGAATGGTAAAAACCTTCTCCAGACTTTCATGCAATTCAGGAGTGTAAAATGTATAGATAAAACAACGTTCATTGCCAGTGTGGTTACAGTCCCCATTATTCATTGCCTACATTCAAGTACAACAGAAGCCGAATACGAGGCGTCCATTCGCGTCAATGTGGAAGTAATTTAACAACCAGATCCTGAGGAGGGAGAACCTTACTACTCCATGAATTTGTTTGGGATCTGGACATGCTTTTCCCCTGTAGATGGTAGGCTTACCAACGGGTAGAGGTTTGTTTTTCATTACATATGGATAAAGGGAGCAAATGTCTTTGTAAGCTATAAATTCATCCTCTTCGCATTCAGACAGTCTTTAAAAAACTTATGTACGTCCTCCCTGAATGCGTCCTTGGGAATTAATCGGCCTTCAATATTTTCACAATAATTTTTAATAAAGTCCCGGACTTACGGATTTTCTCGCACTTCTTTATTCGAATCACATTCAAATTTTTTTACCAATTTAAGATTGCAGCCTTTTTCAAGGTACTGGTTTCTTTTCATGGCAGCAATGTGTTTCGTCATTCATATCATTAAGAGGTGCTTGACGACCCTGCTTAATGCATGACTAACCGTGAAATCGGCACCCATAGAACTCAAAAGTAGTACATGTTTCTCATCATTACCGTACATTTTGAATCGTCCAATTCGAGCTTCATCTCCGTTTTCGGCTGCATGAATAGAAACATCACCACCGCTATGAATTCCATATACTTTAACCACTGGAGTGCCTTCTTACTCTGTGGATTATGTTTTCGATAGCCTAAAGGAGGAATAAGAACAATGCTTTTTTTCCCTCTAAATATAGAGATAGAAAGCATCGCATCGTACACGCTGCTGTAGTACTTACTTGAAGGAAACACTATATCCCCGTCAGTCTTTTCTTCAATCAATCCGAGAAGTTAATGACCGCCTCGGTCAAAATTCTTACATCATCCTTACGATCGCTGAGCAATTCCTGTTGTAAGTTAAAGGTTTTCTTTTCACACTCCTTATGCCAAAGCTCTAACTCCTTCCGCTCGCTTTCTGATTTTTCCCAATCATCCAAAGTTTTGAGCGGTGACCATTTTCTATCATAATTTTGATATTCCTTTGTGTTTATGAAGTATGGGATATCTTCCTTCCTTAATGTTGCGTTTAATCCTAAAGTTACCGGTAATTTTGATAATTTTACAAACATAAATAAATGTCTCTAAAATAATGTTGCGTACAGTCCTTTGACTAATTTTAGCACCTTGGCTTAAGATTTGAGTAGTGATTTGTTCTTTTTCAATGAGTGTCCGCGCAATAAGAACAAAACCAAATTCTCCCGCGTTATGGACCAAAGTTTATTTTAAATTTCGGAATTTGATGGAGGACGTGTTTCACAAAGCTTTCAATATCATAAAAAATATCTCTCACCCTTTGCACCACATTTAAACCATTTGTAATCGTCCTCCATTAACATATTACATTTAAAACTGCGATGAGATGCGCAATCAGCTTTGCCCGGTGTTCATGCTCACCTTTTTCATTTCGCTTTAATAACGTCGTTTCAATGTCATATATGATATACAGGAGATCAGTTTGATTTCATTTGATTTATTTTGGCTGATAAAATTAAGGTCTTCTCTTCCACATTACCAGTAACATGATTAAGCATTTAACATTATACATCAATACACTTACAACTAGGATACAAATAAACGTTGAAAAATCTTATTCCACTAACACACGCACGCACACACCCGTTGCAACAAAAGCCTTGCTGTACTGGCATATTATGTGTCTCGGTATAACTAAGAGGTCATCAAATCGTCTGCTTCTGTATATATCACAGGGGTGTTGAAAGAGATCTGATAGATATTGAGGACTAGTTTTCATTACTGCCTTATGAACTTGATAGGCAATGTGAAGCACTCTTCTTGTTTTCAAGTCTAGCCACTTCAATTTTCTTCCTCGTGGTGTTACTTGATCATATTTCCTGGCCCCCGACAACGTACTGTATGCAGAATTTTGTGCGCGCTATGGTCGATCCGATAAATCAGTTGGCATGTCATAATAAAGAACATCTACGTAGTCGATAATGAGCATAATTAAGGTTTCAACAAGTAATTATCTAATGTTTTCTCGTGTGTAAATGTGGATGCGTTTCAGGGAACGCAATGTAACTTTTTTACACATATCTTTCAAATGAAAACGCCAGGACAATTTCAATTCCATTCTAACTCCTAAGTTCTTAAAATCTTCGTTAGGGATTTTAAGGTTAGGGATTAGGTTAGGGATTTACCTTCTAATTTTAATTTAGGTGTATCTGTGTGTGATAATTTCGTGTTGTTGAAAATTATTGACTGAATTTTCTCTGGATTTAGATGTAGGCCCTTCTGGCGAGACCATTTGGCTATTACTGCTAGATCATTTAGTATATGTTTAAACTAGTTTGTGTCTTTAAGATCATTCTGTATATAGATCTGTAAGTCATCAGCAAATATATGAAACTGACAGTGCGATATAATTTTACTTATGCCATTTACATATAAACAGTACAAAATAGGACCTAGAATTGATCATTGAGGAACACCATACTTTACATCTACCATCTCGAAATTTCATGTCACTGTTACCGCCTGCTTTCTACCGTACAGATATGATTTAAACCACTCATATGTGATTGAAGCGAAATTGTACTGCTGCAGTTTGCAAACACGTATATCTAAAACACGATATTGAAAGCTTTACTGTAGTATAGAAGTGTCATCACTGTGATTTCGTTACTGTCGTTTGAAACATTTATAGCGTCGATAATTTTTGCTAAGGATAATAGTGCTGTGACTTCTCCGGAAGGCGGATTGGAATTTATTTATAAAGTTATTAGTTTCAAGTTAAGTAATAAGTTGCTTGTGGACTATTCTTTTGAGAGCTTATGATATTGCGGGGAGAATATTTATTGGTCGTAATTCCTCGGGTTTTGTAATTTTACTTTTCTTGGAAATAGGATATACTAGCAATTTTTTCCAAAGTGACGGATAGGTCCCAGTGTATAGAGAGAAGTTAAAATGTGTGTTAGTATTGGTGTCACGACATCTAATAATTTATTTATTAATGCAATTGATATATTATGAAGTCCAGTTGCATTGAACTTTATACCCTTAATCGATCTTGCAACCCCTTGTGACGTCACTGTTTGGTTGTATAATTTTTCATGTGTTACGGTTACAATAGTTGAAGCTAGTTCTTTTAGTATTTTCTCCTTTGCGTACTATTTATTGCAAAGTTATGCGTAACAAATTCTTTGTTTAGCTTATCTGGTGATCACAAGTCAGGTATGAGTTGGTATACAGTGTTTCCTAATTCTAAAACCTTTATATTATTCCATAAGTATTTTGTGGATGTTAGTTTCTGGAAAAGTGTGTATGTATAACTAACTTCGGATTTTCGAATATTATGGTTTTTTCTCAGAACACGATACCTATCATAATCGGTTTCTTCTATACTTTTTCTCCACTTATCATAAGCAGAATCTCTTTGAGACCAAAGTGCATGAATATTATTTGTTAGCCATGGTACTGGTTTCTGTTTCATCCGCTTAGTACGCACGGGGGCATGTTTATCGAGTATCTGAAGAATAAACTCATTTTGTCCTCTAACAAATTTAAACATTTAATTTGCCACCACGAAATTTTCAGTGCATCATCAATGAGGGCTTCTGATTCAATTCGGTTTAAATCTCTATATATTGCAATATTACTGTATTTAAGGTATTTTAATTTATATTCAGAAGATGCATATATTAAATCATGGTTTCAAATTCCGCTGATTGGAAATTGGTCATACGTTTCAGTATTACTGGAAGTGTTTGTTACAATCAAGTCTAAAAATGAATGTGACTGGTTCGCATGGTAAGTGCATTCGGAAAGCAAAATACTTAAATTAATCGAACTAAGATGTTCCTTCAACTTTATGACAGCTTTAATGTTGCGTTTAGAGTGAACATTTGTATTAAAGTCTCCAAATCAATTTCATGTTCCGCTTTCACTTTTGCACGAAACAGAAATGAACCTCTTTAACGTACAACTTAGAGCTACTGCAAAAATGTTCACCACGAACATGAATTTTACTATCCTCCTTCCTCTTTCGACTATTGATTTTTACGCCACACTGTGAACATAATTTCACTTAGCAACATATAAGTTAATTCTCATTTCTGTGAATATGAAAACATACAAAAGAAGGAAATGTCCTTAAACACTTATCACAGGTGCTCTCTCATCGTCAGAAAGTTCAAGTGAATGGTATTCTTCACAGTGCTCGCACAAATGTTCACAATTATGAGTCCTACGATAACAAATAGGTTTTAAACATGCTTTAGAGTACTACTCATTCCTTCTTAAAAAAGGGATTATAATCTCAATTACATCAAAATGATGGTCGTAGAAAAACAAAAATATATAGTTTCTTATTACTTTGAACGTTCCACTATAGATGATTTCAGGGTCACGACCACCAGGTTTTAAGGCATATACTACAATTTCGAATAGGTTACCATAAAAATCCTGAAACCGATTAATGCCATCGATATTTCCACCTAAAGTAGAAATTTTAACTCCTGCTTTTATGCTTAGGGCTTTAGCTTTATTTCTCATTTTAAATTCTGCTTTTTCATGTACTTTACCTTACAATACTCACCTAAAGCATGTAACTATGTTAAAACTAAGGTCCTAGGCAGACAATAATACGAGTTAGCTTGCACTTTAGGCACAGGAATAATGTGTGCTAGTAAATACCATTTCAGGGGTGAATACTTATGATTATTCCTTCCTCCTTTTCCACGAATGGGGTCGGTAATATTAGCCTTAACGATCACGCTTTCGGCCAATAGAGAACTTTCGTTTGAGTTGAGAATATTCTCAATCGATCGAAGGATATGTTCGGTATTCAAGTTGATACGTTTTCGCCACGGAATGTACACGTCTTTTCTATTGACGTCATGGCTATTTTCTATGCTAAAACTGACCCATGATTGTGGATCTACACCGGAACGTAAATATTGTTGTGCAAATTCAAACAGTTTCTCCATATATTCAGCTGGCATCAGAGTCGAAGTGTCAGCTTATACTCATATGGAGATTTCCCTACCTTTTACTGAAAAAAAAACAGAAAACCGCTCACGCGTTCGCCTATAATTTCAAAGAGATCTCCTCCTGTTCTCTGTTGCATTATTTCAGAATTCTCAGATCCGTGAAGGTGTGAAGTCAAAATTCGGATG
Source organism: Lepisma saccharinum (assembly GCA_022664845.1). NCBI lineage: Eukaryota > Metazoa > Arthropoda > Insecta > Zygentoma > Lepismatidae > Lepisma > Lepisma saccharinum. Next base: position 8,106 of record JAGDQP010050724.1, on the reverse strand, counting down.
TACACCTGTTTATTAACTATTTAACGTTAAATAATGATTAAAAGAAGCTGTAAAGTAAAAATTCGGATGTCCATCTGTTTATTAACTATTTAACGTTAAATAATGCTTAAAAGAAAGTCCACCTGTTCATTAGTTTGTGACCTTTAGCAGTCTAAGCCTCAGGCCAAGATAGGGTAAGGGAAAGAATGAGCAATGCTTACAAAAACGGGGTCTTCATTTTCTTTTCATTTGAAAGAAATATGTTTAAAAGAAGAAGCGTACAATGAAGAAGCGAGTTCACTTAGCGAAAACAGATAATGTTTACTGTTTACTCGTATTCAAGTCCCTAAGATAATTTTTAAATATTTCCTTAGTTTCAACCAGGGATTCTGGTAGAATATTTTGTTTGGGGGTAGTGCAGTCAAAATTCAGATATCCACCTGTTTATTAATTATTTAACGTTAAATAATGTTTAAAAGAAAATCCTTAAGATAATTTTTTTATTTCCTTCGTTTGAACCAGGGATTCTGGGAGGATTTTCAGTTTAGGAGGTTGTAAAGTCAAAATTCGGAGGGCATCATTAAACGTTTAACTACAATTTGCCAAAATTAAGTTACATTTACAACGTGTTCTCAAAAATGTCCAATCCATTATGGAAAATTATCGATATCTATGGGTGCAATGGCTAAAATGAAGACAAGGTGCGTCAATAACCTCTAAATTACCTCTCTTAGAACATTCTCGATAATATAGATTCCACAAAAGCATAATGATGTAATTTCGCCGCCGTGTTCCAGAAAATGGATCCAACAACGGTCAATAAATAACTTTTAGGTTAGGTAAATACCGTTTAGTCTGCGTCATGAGAAAATAACCGTAGGTTAGGTGAATACCCTCTATACTAACTTTCTGCACGGCTTTAGGCCTATGACGTCAAAAAGCTAAAATTAGAAATTTAAAGATCTGCATACGGTTACTACTATAGCCAGTTGATTTAGAGTTATTACGTTCTATATTACACCTTTTATATTTGTATCTGTGTACATCACTCTAGTTGCGGGAGTTATGATTCAATTAGGGAAATCATAGAGGCACTATCTATCAAAGTATCGTATTTTTAATTATTGAAACTGATGGTAATATACGGCATATTATTTACACATCTAATATCCGTTGTCACCAATTTTGGTGTCTTTTCCAATGGTGGGCCTCCAATATCTGTAGATGAAATAAGTTTAAAGACCGATATATTTTTGTGCAGTGTAATTCTCTGCTGTATGATTCGGCACAGAACAATTTTAACAATGAGTAACCGAATTGTGTTAGCTATACCCGTCCGTTGGTGCGGTTTGAATTGTTTGGGGGTTGCATAGTAATAGAGGTAGTGAATTAGTCTACTAACGTCAAAATAATAACATTCAAATCTCTTACTCTGTGGATTTGGGTCATAATTCCTACCTCTATAGCATACTCTAGAATTATAGAACGATCGACCACTTGAATTCCTTCGCTGATAATACCCTCGTTGGAAATTCCCACATTGGAAATTTATGTATTCTGGATCAGAATTAGAAAACCTCTTTTGGACGTCAAATTTTTCCTGCCCATTGTAGTGCAGTTGGCCCCTGTATTTTGCAAAAAAAAATCCACGATTACCACGTTTATACTGTGTTTGGAAATTTTGACTCTGGACATTTATTTTTTCTACATTTTCGTCTTTATTTACTATATATACCGTCTTTGGTTCATTTATTTGCAAAGTTAGCTTCTCAATCTTTGGTTTTAATTCCGTGATATCGTTCTGAGAAACATTTGCAGTCTTTGAGAAAGGTTTTTGACGAATTGCTTTCTTTCCGTTTCTAGTTCGTATTGACTTCCGTCTTTCATCTGATGAGCTAGAATTTCCATTCGTTTCTAAACCCGTTGAGTCAGAAGAAAAACAGCTGCATTGAGAACTTTCAGGGCCAATCACTTTTCTGTTCCTGTTTTTTCTTCCTCTTCTTTTATGCAATATTCGCTTTTGTCTACGTACATTTTATCTTGTCTTAATTTTTATAACTTCCTCAAACAGATTCTCGACTGTTTAAAAGTGCCTAGTGCCTCTTCCTTCCAAATATTATGACCTAAGCGAATCAGAAATTAATTTAATGGCATTGTTTTTGGTTATTGTTGGATTGTATTTCTATATTGGTATTTGCGTGTCGAATATGAAATTCCTAATACTTTCACCTGGTTTTTGTACCCTCACAAGGAACAAAATCTAAAAGTCATTTTTATCTTACTAATGGATTTCTATGAAACTGTACTTTGTAGTTTTCTTTTATTCTTTTACTACATTTTCATTCGATATTATTATCACTTCTCTCGCCTTCATTTCTCCTTTTCTCTCTCTCTAATTTTTATAGCTGTGTCTAACAGACATCCATCGGTTTCCATTATTCAGTGTGTGTGTGTTTTACTTACTCCGTGCATCGTCTGATGTATTCTGATTGATCTCGCATTTTATTCTTTCATATCGGTTAGGTGGCAAATTTCCACAGCGTTCAGAGTTGAATTTTTTAATTCAAAATGTACATGATTTACTTAAAATTTGACGTTTCAACCTAATAAACGCTATTTGACTTGCTAAAAGTTTACATTTTAAAATAATCCAGCATATGACCGGTATATTGTATAAGATTGACAAAAAATTGACATTTTAGCCTAGCCACGCAAATATATACTATATAAGTTGTTGGAAACTTAAAATATTAAGCTAGTTTATCGTATTTGTTATAGTGTTTTACTTAACCTAATTGTTCGCTCCTGTTTATAACATATTATTTTACAGAAATAGATTATTATAACAAGGGGCTTATCTTAACTACGGCGTATGTGACATTACGTAGTTTTTTTTATCCATGCTTGAGTATCCAATGCGAATTGTTGAATCCAAAGTATTGTATTCAAGATTTTTCTTCCAATTTGGATAATTTTAATGTATTTAATCACAATGATGCCAAATTGAAATGTGTTTCTCTACCTATTAACATTTGCTTACTGGATCCTGTGTGGTCGTACAATTATGAAACTCACAATTTATATGCATTTCGCCATTGTAATGCCAATTCAGAAGTCTTATTACCATTTACTAACTCCGCTCGCTGTAGTCCTAGATCCGAGAAATTTTGTGTGCTGATAGCTTATCACCTACATCGTAGAACACAAATTGCACACCACCTCTAAAAAGACGCCAAGGGAGGAACTCTAATTAAGTCTACGGCTAGGGTGTCCTCTACCAAGCCAAATCTGGTCTAATAAAAGTATGGTCAAGTCGTTGAGCCAATGACGGCATGACTAGAATATGGCATTACTGGAATTAGCGAGCAACAGCAGCAAGTTATTCCATCCGGAGTCGCAGTAAACTCGAGCAGCAAGTCGTTTCCTCTGGAGTCGCAATTAACTCCAGCAGCAAGGAATAGCAGAAAATCAATATTCCCAGAGGACTTCTTTAGTATCCAAAACCATCAAATGATTGTCAGAGAATTCTCCTAATGCAAGTGAACTAGTGAGATGCAAAAGGAAAACATTCCACTTCGAGTGATTTTGAGTAAAACAGAAAAACTGCGCATCAAAAATTGGGTGCTATTTAGGAAACAACTCACAATTTGTCATTTTAGTACTAGTCATGTTGCATGTTCTCCACCTACTTTTCAGTACGAGGCAGTATTAATTATGTGGTAATTAATGCTGAAAGTGCTTTGAATTTTTTTTTTCCTTTTTCATCTCATTTGATTGTTCGAGATATTTTTTTTTATATTTTATTCAGAATTGTTATATAATGGGATAAAATGTTAGAAACGTTATTTATTTGTATTAATTTCAATCGTTATTTGCAATGTGGTACATATTACTTCTAAATTTATACAATGTTACTAGTGATATATGTTTTTAACTATTACAAGTTTGGGTTGTGTGTACATTGATTTGTATTTTTGATACACTACAAAATTTAAACACGCAAATACTACAAAATTTCAACTGATAACAATATAATGCAATTTTCCAACGCTAGAAAATTAACATAAATATTAAACATTACAGAAAGGACAACTGTTTCACACTGTAACTGAAAAAAAACACGCTACTTTTTATCCAGCACTTTCGTTTGTGTGTACCACTTACTAATTCAGTAATTCGGAATCATCCTGTCTGTCATCATTATCACGTGCGGGCCACAGTAATATTCTGTCATACACCTCCTTATTTTCATAAGGAATATGATTCACTATTTTTTCCACGTCCCGTACTTTCTTCTTGTTTATACGAATATGATGGTTGTATGAAGGAGTTGTTTGCAGAGTTACATCCCCGCAACCCTTGTAAAGGAAGAAAATATCACTTTCCAGTCCATCAATGTAAACGAGTGCTTCAACATATCCTCTTTCATCTTTCCTATAAATGAAATATCTTAACTTGCTTATGTGGAAGTCGGATCGATTAAACACCTCAGTTTAAATATCTCAGTTTAGTAGGCTAGAAGTGAAGGAATATTTTCATTCTTTGGACAGTGGGTGGGGACAGGTACAAGGAGCAAAATGGCTATCTCAGTTTGAAATATCCAAAATGTGAAATGTTTTCCTTTTGCATCTCACCGATTCAGGTGCTACTGTAATATATTTATAAAGTGAATATTTATCAGTGAATATTATTTTTCATGAAGCGATATACAGATTTCTTAAAAAAAAAAAAATAAATACAAGTGAATATTAGTACCATAATCATTCCCCAGAAGAAGTGAAATTTTAAATAACTGAACTATTTTTGAATACAAAGGTGAATTTGAATACAAAGGTTTCCTTGAAGAATTAAAAGCAAAAAGAAATGTCAAAACCCCTTCAGATTTTCTAATTTTCTTTCCCAACGAGGAGCATATATGTAACGTCACCTCTCATCTTGCGAGATATCGATATTCCAGTACGAGACACATATGACTTCCCCAACTGTTTATATAAAATCACTTTCTGGAATTTATAACATTTAATGTACTTATCAAATTATCAGATGAAGCTTATGCCATATTATACAAATCTTTACGATATCTAACTTTTGTTTACTGAATATTATTTCCTATAAATACTTTTGAACCATACTATATCAACTAAAGACATTCTACATAATAAGAAGTATATAGCAAAGACTTAAAATTTATAGTAAATACTTTACTGAAATATTCAAAAATTCTTTGGAAATGAGTCTAGTTTATTTGTAAGGTCTATGTCTAACTATCTATATGACAGCCAAGCTGTATGAAGTAGTTAGTTCAACTTGGACTCCTGAAGTGGAAGGAGCTCCAAATAAAGGTAATAAGGAGAACCTTTTCTTGTTTGCTTTATTTGTGTGTCTTGTTTCCCCCTTTCCCACTGTCCTTTTACATACACTCCTCTGTCTCCTTTGTCAGGAGGCGAACCAAATATACATATAGAATGTAGAAAATATTTATATGTGTATCCCGGGTTGGTTAGTCCATACTAATCCTATGTTGATTTGCAGGTTTAAACCCAAATCATGCGCCCATAGCGGGAGTGTAAGAAAACGTACAAGTGCCTGATTAGTGATTAAACTTTATTCTCATTTAGAATTCATGTAGGGGTACTCCGGTACGTTACAACATTGATCGAATTAGAAGATGGATTATTTCAGGAAGATAATTTATCGTATTATCAGTCCATCGCTGTGCGGAAACGAACAGTCTAATGACTCTAGCACCATGGAATAACTACCTCCGTTTCCAGATATGAAGATCTGTGGGTTCTAGATAGGGATTCGCCCCAGAATTATGTGATTGTGTATAGAGCGGTAAATTCTCCATATTTTGGATTATCTCCATCTACTTGTGGACTCCTTGCCTCTTCGAGTGGATAGCTACAGATTTGAAGTGGCTCAATCCACAATTCAATGCACAAACTGCATGTATTATGACGTGTCAAAGCACATATCTTCTTATTGTTGATCAGGGGAGCAAACCCCACTCCTAAACCAGTACATCACTAATGAAGACCAGACTAATTAAGTGATCTTACCATGGTTTCACAAATGCCATAATCTCCTCTAGTTAGCCAAATTTGAATGTTCTCAAATATTTGCTAACAATATAATGTACAAGGACCCAAAACTGAAACAAATTTGACAATGGAGCATACATTTTTTGCATATTACTCGTGTCAGGGAACAAGAAATTACTTCTTGCATCTCTATGAATTATAATGGTTAGTTTCCTTATGCCTCAGTGTTTCGATAAATAAATTATTTCATACGCGACATACACAATTGTAATAACGAAATGTTCATTACAGAGCGCAGGAAGATTTAATTTTTCTAATAGCCAACAATCACATTTATAAATTTGAATAGACCGCATTCTAAACAGTGACATTAATTTTCTCTTGCATAAAAAAATATTTGTTCATTAGCTTCTCAACACATATAATGCATATAACTGCGTCAGTTTATTTTGGTACTTTTAGTATTATTTTCTCTATTTTTCATTTTGATATGTTTTATACTCGTTCAGATTGTGTTTCTCGGCTCTATGCTCGTTTCTTTTATCTCAAGTGTTACGCTGGGCTGGTAGGGTCGGGTTGATTTCATGCCTGTAATAGGCATTTGAAGGACTCTTATGTTAGTCACGCATTTCACGCCGTTTATAATTTGCTGTTTTTCGAGTGAAAACTTACACCCTTTAAACTACGGTGAAAGGTGGAACAAGAGAGCGACAGAGAGGCAGTGGAGAAAGATTTAAGACGATGGCAGAATCAATATTGACTTACTAGGACGCTAATCTGAGACTTCAAGCAGGGAATTGACAGCTTCACACTTCGAACGTGAGTGATGTTGAGTACTAGTAGCTGGAACTTTCTTCTCTTCAGCTTCCATCTCCTATGAATAGGGACTTCTAATATATAGCCTTTTCTTTCTCCTAATCGATCACTGGCCAACTCCTTTCTCCTGTTTTATTATTATTGAAGAAACATTGCTTTTAGGTTGAAGTTTAATATATATTAGAAGTTTATAACTAGGTTTAGTTTAGAAAAGGAAAAATGACAATTCATTTCTTGCATATTTTATTGCTTCGATCATAAACTATTTGTGCACTGTTGTATTAATTTGGGAGCCACGTTCAATAAACGATAGGGAAATAATGAATGAATTTTCTTGTTGTTTTAGAAATTTGAAGTTTGTATTTTTTTTTATAATTTTCTAAAGTTGCTAGATTATTAAATAATAGATTTTTTGCACTATTCTGCAAATAATATCCCCAAACGCATAACCGTGCTAAATCTGTAGGACCACTTGCTGTTCAAGATCGGCTCCCGCCAAAGGTATATTATATATAGGGTCAGTGATGGCTCAACTATGGCTTCCACCATGTCGACCTTACGTTGACAAACAGTGTCGGAACGCCTTCGGGTGGCTTCCGATCAATGGGAAAATATCAGTGGGACAAAACAGGCCTGAAGGCGGCATCCCACCATTAGATCTCCTTACACTGTTTGACTGTCAATTGTTTCACGAACGTTATCAACTCTGAAGCTTAATTTTGGGAAAGTCTCTGAGAGCACGTTATGCAAAACTTGGTTGCAAATCCACTAGTAGCACATGACGCTTCAGCAGAACTGTGAGAAAGTGAGTAGAGGAAGTTGAGTCCACTCAAAACAAGTGGACTGCTCACATCTGTAGACCTGTGAGAGGGGTCTGGGCTAGTCCGCGGGGTGCAGTGGGAAGTGCATAAGCAATCAGCGGGAGTTCTCGAGCAGCGTTGCCAGCAGCGTTCGTGTTTATCAAGAGTTCATTATTGGAGGAGAAAATACCCAACCAGACACTTCTTGTAATTCCTTACAGAATACCTTTCTTTTCCTGTATTATGTACTAAAGTTATTTAGTTTGTAGTGAAGTTATCTAGTTTGTTGCATTGTTATTTTGTTTGTCTAAAATGGCAACTCAAGCTGTATCTGAAACTTAATAATAAATAAAATAAATAAATAAATAAACAATCTTGTGGATGATACTATTATTTGTGCCTTATCCCCTCACCAGAATGTTCGTATTTCCATTTAAACAGCCTGGAATCTGGTTCTAAAATAACCT
>JAGDQP010050723.1:0-14171 GCA_022664845.1 Lepisma saccharinum | reverse complement strand
CAACTCATAGTGATTGCCTGCATCGTTCTTTGAGCACATATGAACAAGCATTGTCGCCCAACGTGACATCATTCATGTCTGTTGACCATTGCCGTATGCTTGCGGACAAGTTTGTGGCGCATTTCGTGGTGCTCAGCTCTGTAACGATCTTCAGTGCTGGTTTCGCCTCGCCTGAGAAAGACATGCTGGATCACACCCCACACACACTGCCATACCACCACCAACACCTTCTGTTGGTGAAGAGGTGGTTTAGAAAAACGTTCTGAACGTTAATCGCGATTCAACTATTGTCCTGACAGTTTAGTATTGTCATAGCATTCAATTTTCATCTGAAATGACAGTCGCATGCAGGAAACCTTCCCGCTTTTTTCTTCCACTCAAAACTTCAAACCTCCAGATAGCGATGCTTGTTGGCCGATGTCAACTCATGTGGCACCCATGAATCCAACATTTTTCATCTTACTGAATGCACGAAACTGCCAAGCGACAACACTATGGTGTACGCGTAGCTCGTCTGCAATGGCACGAACACTTTTCCAAGGGTTCCCTTCCACTGGTGGTCGATAAGGCTGAGATTCTATCGAAATTCGAGTCTGAAAACTTATCGAGTTGTCATCGGTTACTTGAAACCGTTCGAGTATTTTAAATTATCGAAGTTTGTGGGTATTATTGAAATTTCGAGTATTATTAAAATATCTAATATTATCGAAGATTCGGGTATTATCGAAATTTCGAACATTATCGCAGTTTTGGTATTATCGAAATTTCAAATATTATCGAAGTTTCGGTTATTATCGAAATTTCGAATGTTATCGAAGTTTCGAGTATTATCGAAATTTCGAGTATTATCAAAGGTTCGGGTATTGTCGAAATTTAGAATATTATTGAAATTTCGGTATTCGAAAATTCAACTATCATCGAAATTTCTGGTATTATCGAAATTTCGAGCATTGTCTAAACTTCGAACAGTACTGACAATTCGATTATTGTCGGATTTTGGAATTTTGGAGTGTTATAAAAACTTTATTCGTCGAGTATTCAAAGGTTTACCAGTGTCAAAACTTGTATCTACCATGACTTTTTAAAGTGTTTTTAGTCCCCCCCCACACACACACACACGGGCTTATGCGCGGAGCAAATGGAGACTACAAACACAAACATCTATGCCTGGCTGTGATTGAAATCATGGTTTCGGAGTGCAACAAGCTAATTCCTCTCGTAGCAATTCACCATGAAATTTTAACTGCCAGTAACACTTGATGTTAATCATATTATGTCAAGTATCAACGAAAAACGTGTCATTAAAATATGAAGTATTAATGCTTGATCTTACCTTTAGTATCAAATGTTGAGATTTTATGAATGTTAAAAGAGCGGGGACGCTACTTATTAACACGAATTTTCTAAAAATTTGGTGATCCAATATTCACCAAAGGATCCTTTTAAATTTTTCGCAAGCCGGCAACATCTCTTTTCTGCGCGCCCCACTGAGGTAATAGGTCCGGGGTTAAAATCTCAGTCAGAGCGCTATGTATTTTCTCCTCTCCGCCCCTTTTTCTCTCTTGATTTTTTATTTAAGACCTTTAGGCATCTATGGCTAAAGCCGGAATAGGGCGGGGAAGATGTTGGAAGGTAGGCGGCCAAGGTGTATTTTGAAAATATCATCCCGGCATTCGCCTGGTGTGACTGAGGGAAAACCAAGGAGAAACCTTAGTCACGATGGATAATCGCTGGCATCGATACCAGGATCTTACAAATACTAAACCGATGCTCTACCACTGAGCTTTGGCCGCTTGATATTTTGTCTCTTTTCTGTCATTCGTAAAAAAAATATATATATACATTTTGTGTTACTGTAAATTCACTTAATGATATTACATCTATACCTCTTCTCGATGTATCAAGTTTTTTTTTATATTCCGACCATTTCTTGAAACCAACCAAGCTCATTTCTTTGACAACTTAAAATTGTTTAATAAAATCATCGAAGTATTCAAACTTGTCAATAAACCCACGCAAATTAAATTCTTGATTAATTTGATAATCTCAAATATTTCGAACGTTTGAAGTCTTGAACCCTACAAGAGCTTAAAATATTTTGAGAGTCTCGAATACTTCAACAATCACGCTCGACAAAGAATATTGATCGGTATCACCCTTCCCTCTAGGGATGTTCCAGAAAACTCTTCTCGAAGAAAACTCTTTTTGTTTCACCTTCTTTCCTCTCTTTTACACATTCCGATTCGCGGTAAATGTCTTCGACAGACAGAAATCGCATGCATCCACACCCGCGGTAGATACTTTACTTGCATGCAGCATGTGCATGCGGAGATCGCTAGCAGAAGTTGAAGAGCGGTCACTTCTCAGGGCGGGACTTTCTGGGGACCCTGACAGTCAAAACTTTTTCAAGCTTCACATAGACATCCTTTTGTGTACATCCAGTGGACTTCTAGAATACCTTTTTGGGACATCCATTTTCTAGGTATGACATGAATATTGACTGGGCGTCATCTGTGTCCATTTTGTGAACGTCCATTGGATGTCCAGTATGTCCACGGCTGTAAAGTGCAGAACTAGTAAATAAGATAGAATCCAATGGACGTCCCGTGCTGTTGAGACTTGGAATCATAACAATTTAATTTTCTGTAGCTGTGTTCTTGATTTTCAATACAGTAAAGAATTCAGGTATAAAAATTACATTCTCAAATTAAAATAACTATATAAACTCCATGACTTACGGAACTCCTACCGACTTCCTTCCCTCCGGGTTCCCACTTCCGCCCATGATGGAATATAACCTTCTGTGTTGCCTCATCCGAACTGCATGATCAGCCCACCTTACTTGTGATTTCACTATTCTTTCTATATCGAATGGGTTATCAACGTGTGAAGTTCCTCATTAGGTAGCTCATTGGTTAGAGCGCTCAACTCTGGTGATTGAGGTCCTCAGTTCGACCCCGGCTCGTACCATGTGGGCTTTATAGTGGCCAAAAACCTTGTGCGTGAGTTTTCTAGGGGTATCCTCCCATTTTCTTCATTCCACCAATGATCTGAGGTAAAGTTGCCGAATGACTTTAAAATAAATTCAAATTCAAACAGAAATGTAAATGTAGATGTAATGTTACCAATGCTGCAGATTTATGTACTTAGATTGTTTTTAAGAGTAAGTTGTACCTCTCCCTACAGCTTTCATTGGGCTTGTGTTTTACTCAACCCTCATACTTTAGGCGGCAGCGTTGCGAACTTAGCATTGACAATGATAAGCCACGTTCGTACAACTCCGAGACCGGCCATCCTGATTAAGATATTTCCCAGGTATCACTGTTTCACCCAGTAAATAGCGGGATGGAACCGTGAATACGACCCTGACTGATTCCTTCCAAATCCTTGCTCTACAATATCTCGGCTTGAGCTAAAGATGTCGAAGGGTTACAACTTACAAGTAAATTCAGATTTAAAACAAAATTCTTTCAGAATACAATTTCCGATGGGGTCATTTGCGGGGTATTGTTGTTCTTTCTGGGAATATGAGACTATTTCAATATGTTTTTTCTACCATTGCTAGATAAGTTTAAACGTCCTATTTTTCGTGCTCTGGAGAAAGTGTAACTCCCCGTATCCGTCACCCCAGAGAGAAACACTGTTCAAACTCAACAGTGTACAACAACACTGTTTTGCCCTCTGGTTCACCAGGTTGAAATAGGGGCACTGGATCAGACCGGACCCGAAGCAAGGACACAATGACCTGGTCCAAAATTTGAACAAAATGATCTGATTAACCTGTTTTATTTAGCTCTGTCGTAAAAACATTTTATGTGATGCCACTGGTTTCACCGGAGGTAAAATTCAATTGTTCATATGCATGCTATTTCACTTTTTTTTTAACTTTATGTAAAAAAGTTTGCGAGTTCTTGGTGAATACCGGAAAACAAGACATTCCCATGCCGTATAGAGAAAAGTGAGAGGAGTGTATTGTGTATGGACTGGACGCCCGCCATCCTCCACTCAATAGCCAAATAGCCATAAATTTGACTTTGTATTTATGATGTTATACACAATTCATATAGTAGCTTGCCTGTGGTAATAGGCCTGAAAACTTTCCACCCCTTTGCTGAGATACTGTCAAGAAAAGAGGCACGGCAGAAAGCCCAACTGGAGTAAGTGAAGTTGCAAATCCGCTGCTCAGAAGTAACCTGGAAGGAACTAAAAAATAAGAAAGCAGGTAGCATAAAGTTATTAAGTAATGGATCGTGAACTACGTGTATGCAAAATTTCATGTATTAGAAGGCATTGTAGTGCGAGAAATCGAATGATCAAAATTATAATACTCGAATGGGCAAACAAATAATCAGTCATCGCTCCTTGAGGCCCCGAATGCAATCGTCCGGGTTGCATACCACCACATGTGTGGTGCAAAACATTGTGAACTACAAAAGATACAGAAATTATTTCCACTTGACATTTCATACTTGACAGGCCAGAACAAATCTCTGGCCCGTAGAGTAGGGTGACCAGATTATGTGGAAAAAAAAGGGCACAATGTCGTCTCGATACGGGTTATCCGGCCTGTATTTATCAGGAGTCATTCGAGGCTTTTTTTTTTAATTTTGTTTAACCATTCAAATAATGTGGTGGTATGCAACCCGGACAAATCTATTTTTCGAGAATTGTTTTGCGATACTACGTGATCATAGGAAGCATCACTTAGAAGGTTTAAGGTGTAGAGGCAGCCATTTCGGGGTAGTATGTTCAATAAGTCTTTCTTCTATACACATCTCCAGGGGTGTTTTTCAGCCGAGTCCGGGACCTGAAGACTGTGAAGAGGGAGAGTGTGTTTCATTGAAGCAAAGTTGTGACATTTCAGCGAGTGTAACACCGTGTGGACTTAAATCACATGGCAATTTCTATACGGAGCTTAACGTTCGTCAAGTGGTTTACGGGTAGTAAAGGAACGGACAGTGATATAAGGAAGGAGTCAACCTTATTATTTTAGATTTTATCCCGGCATTTGTCTGACAAAACAAATCTTAGTCAAGATTTCTTGCCACTGAATTTCTAACCCAAAACCTTCCGAATGCTAAAACAAAACTCAACCAACTGAGCTACATATATGGTATTGTGATACAGATCAGAAATCGATACTGTAATTGTATTTGTGTAAGACCATTCCTAAGATGCACCTCACATATGTAAGAAATGATTTGATGTATTGCTGACTAATGATAGCATTCTTAAAACAAGAACTATAAGTATTTTTTTTTCACCGTGCGACAGTAGCTTAGTTAGCAGTGCTTTAGTTTAAGTCTTGGGTTCAAATCCAGTGGCTTTCTATCCTGAGTGAGATTTTCCATATTTTTTCTGTCCCAGTAAGCGAATTCCGAAATTGTGGCTAATAGTAAATCCATGACAGCTTCCTTTACTATTTTAAAGCCATAGATGCTCAATGACAGACGTTAATCTCCAAATAATTAGCAAAACATGAGGTTTTCCCAATTCAAAGAAAGATTTTGACTCTGTGGCAGTGATACTAAAACTTTTTCTTGAGACCTCAAATTTGCAGACAAACAAAACGTCTGAAATAACCAGCTTAAACCGCCAACTCAGAGGAATCAATTGTCATCAGTATCACTTAAACTGAACATGGTCTTCAGTTAAAAGCTAATGTAGATTTATTAACTCTTTTAAAACTTTCTAATCAAGTAAAAATACAGAATTACTTACTTCGTGCTTTTTATGCTGATTCTACAATACTATTGAGCAAATATCATTTTTTGAAAATTATTATTTCCACTTTCTTTATTCACATATCTTTCTGTAGAAATGATTTAAAACTAACCAACATTTAATATTACTAAAATTTGAATCGACTTTACATTCACCCAATTAAATTAATATTATAAATATTACTGTTAAAATGTTTATTAAACACTGACAGTTTCGGGTTTAAATTAATAATTTAAATCATTACAAAAGTCACAATTAGGATTGCTAAAATATGTGTAACCTGACAAAACATTTTAACAAGATATTTACTAGGTCTACAATATCTCTTCTTCTGAAACAAACCATTAAGCAATTAGAATTACTAGGACAATGAATAAATGAGATCGTTTAAACTTAACCGTTATTGCTACATTGTATCACACACTGGAATAGTTTAATAATTGGATATTAAGATTGTTCCATCTTTTGGTTGTTCCACTTTATATTTTGGTAAATCCAAATTACTACAATGGATTTCACGACTTGTATTGGATCCATACTTTTTATTTGATTGTATAGCGCGAAGTATTTTCTCATTGTGTAAAATCATTTCGTAAAACTCATTGTACGTACTGTTAAAGTTACATTTTGTGATTAATAAACGCTTCAGAGTTCAATTTTTTAATCTTAAATTTCTAGTTGTCCACATGTTATTCATTGTTGAGGAAACCCTTTCAGTGAGTTAATTTGTGGTTGGTAGACTGGTAGACACAGGCTATATTCTACGATGGATAAAATGTTATAGAAAGGAATGAACGTATATCGTACCTTAAAAACATTTGAATATTTCAAACCACCTTAAATCTACTCCAGTACTAGCAGTGTTCCATTCTCTCTAACTTTAGTAGAAATTACATAATGTGCTCACATTTGTAATTTTATAAAAACAGACAATCACTTTCTTTGTGTGTTTGTGTGTGTGTGATTTCGCTTACAATTTTTTAGAACTGTTTTAAACAGTGTCCGACTTGATAAATCTATAAGTATAACTCAATCCAACATACTAATTTAAGAGAATGGAGATCACTGTTCATATACTATATACGTGTCGAATAAAACGAAGAAACATACTTCTTAAAATTTGAAGTAGGAACCCCACTTTCTTCAAGATTGTTCAATTTTGACTGGACTATTACCGCAGGTATACGCTGTTAAAAGTTTTCGGAAAGTGCCTCGATAATATCCAGTAATGTTTCAGTATTTGAAGTAATTCTGGAAAAGCAACGACAGATTTCTTTGTGGTACTGAGAGGGTTTAAATTGATTTTTTATTTATTTAGACATCTAAGGCTCAGGCCGAGATAAAAGAGGGGAAAAGATGCGGGAAGGTGCCGGACAGGGTCTAAGTTGAAGATTTGCATTTGTCTGATGTAGAAGAAGATCTCTGGAGAAATTTCAGTCAGGATAGTCGGCCGCTGTGATTGAACCCACGACCTCCTGAGTGCTAAATTAACGCTGAGGGGGTCTCAAGTTGTCAATTTCAGTGTGATGTTAGCACATGCGCAGAAAAATATTGTGATTTATCGTAACCAAACATGCAATTCTGATCAAGTGTTTGCTGCCGTCATTTTAATCATGCACATTTGCAGAAATGGGAAATATTGTCAGTAAATGGGGATTGCGATCCCTAGTCAACAACTAGAAAAAAAATGTTTGAAACACTGCGGAGGAATAATACACGCGCTCACTTTTATACGATAGGTAGACATTTTGAAATTAACGAAAAATTGTTTTCTTTTGAAAAATCATCCTAACAAACCGAAGTTCCGGATAAACAAGGTTTTACAGTACTCTAAAACAAAAACACTGGAAGTGAAGAACTTGATGCACCAGCATTACCAACATTTTGTATTTCGCTGTTTGTAGAAGCCGTGTTATGTCAGGCTTGCCACCATTAGATTAAAAAGAAAAACGCGGAACACTTTTAGCAATGTTCGTTACTGTTCCTCTGTCCTCTCTTCAAAAAGAGATAAACAGATTGAAGCTCCGAATTAACGACACTTTCTTCTCGGTGTCATCTTCAAATTGACTTGCCAGTTGAATTCTGATTCTTTCTTCAACGTCCAGCAATACAATAATGTTTTGAGTTAAATACTCACGTCACTGTAAATAACAAATATTCTACACACAACATCCTTAAATGAAATTACTGGCAGTGATTGATCTGAAGACAAGAAAAATAATAACGAAAGAATTACAATAAAGAAAAGTCTAGGTATTCATTTTTTATTCAGCAGGATCAGAAAAAAACAGCACGAAGGGTTGGCAGCATATCAGAAGGTGAAAACAGGATATTACGCGGGACATTTTGAAAACAAAGGACATTTCTTAATAATATCAATCCTTTCAAATACGAAGGACATCCATTTAAAAACCAGTACTGTCCTGCGAAAATCAGTACTCCTGGTCACCCTACCGTAGAGACAAGGAAAAGGGAGCGCTGATGGTCTCCCAGGGGCAGGGTTTCAATCCCAAATGATCAGACTAACAAAATAATAATAATAATAATAATAATAATAATAATAATAATAATAATAATAATAATAATAATAATAATAATAATAATAATAATTTAATAATGATAATAATAATAAAGACCTAAAACAAATAGACTGGCTCAGTCCTAGTACTCCTGACGGTAACGTAACGAAGTAGATACGTGGGTTCGAACCCCGTGATCGACTATCATTAGTGATGATTTCCCTGGGATTTCCTCGGTTTCACCAGGGAAATGCCGGGATGACACCTTAAATAAGACTCTGGCAGATACCTTTCCTATTCTAGTCCTACCCTATCCCACCCTCAGTTATAGTGTCATAGACTTCCATCTGATAGTGGTGCATCATAATGACTGTACAGTTTTACGTGTACTCCGAGCTACCTTTAACCTACTTACGAAAGTAACTCGGAATCTCTTGATTAGCAAACAATAGGAAAGAACTACTTAATCGCCCACAACACTACCTTGATTGATTTAATATTGTCGTAATTAAAATTTCAGTTTCTTGGGATAGGATCAGATGCTAATGGCAAGGTGTGTTCTGATCACTGTGTTCAAGTTGAGTACCATCAAAGTTTTGAGCCCGGGAGCGAATATCACGTTCGAGTACAATGTACAACAGCCGGCGGAGCTAGATGAATTTGAAATGGCAACAAAAGCAATGTGGATTTTAGAATAGAATAGAGTCGTCTTAATTGGACGAGTTTCAGCCTAAAGGGAAGCTCTTAAAAACCAACCCTTATGAAAGAGGTATAAGATAATGTTACATACAACCGTAGATACATAGTTGTTTACGAAAGATATATAATGTTCATAATGGAAGTAGTTTACACAATTGAATATTTAGGTACTGTAAATAATTCTTTAAAATGTAAATTTAACATGTTCACTGAATGTCCGTAACTCAGTTGATAGAGCGGTGGCTTAGCATTCGGAAGATCCTGGGATCGATCCCAGAGAACGCCCATCCTGAATGAAGTTTTTCCAGGGTTTTCCCTCAGTCACACCAGGCAAATGCCGGGATGGTACCTCCAAATAGGCCCTGGCCGGCTATCTTTCCGCATCCTGTTCTCATCTTACCCCGGTCTGAGCCATAGATGCGTAAATGCCTATAACATCAAATTCAAATTTAACATGTTCATTTCAGCTTAAGTTTGTATAAAATATTACGCCAATATTTCTTTTAACACTGACTTTCTGAATTGGTACATTATTTATTGTGGGGAAGTCTAGGTTCAAATCTTCAAATTTTTTAACGTTGACTGGGTACCTATTACCAACATGAGTGATTTGGAAGGATTTAAAGTTAGCTTATTGTTTTTTGACCTGGAAGTTATGGAATATCCAAGACCCCCTACAACACTTGTATTTTGGTTTGACACTGTTTCATATAGGATTGTATACATATTTGTGTGTTTTCGGCGTACTGGTGATTTTGGCATTGGGTTAATGATTTATTGAAATCTTTAACGTATATTGTGTATAAAACTGGGCCTGAGTAACTTCATTGTGGAACTCCTTGATTAATTTCAAGCTACTGATATTATTAGACTATCACTTGTGTTAATTTTTACACATTTTCTGTTTTGCAAATATGACTAAAACAAATTAAAAGTATTTTCACCTAAATTGTAATCCTTTGTTTTTTTTTTCTAGAAGAAGAGTATGATTGATTGAATCACGAGGGCTGCGTTGGTCTTAGAATTCTTATATTTTGGTTTATGGTACGATTATAATAATGGAATTCGGCATTCCGAATAAGAACATTTTTCTACTTATTTTTCAAATATTTAAATGATAGCAGTGCGTCTTTATCATCCGTGTTAACATATTATCTACGATGATAAGAGTGTCGAAGAGTCCAAAATTCCCTTACCTGTTCTGATCCATGGTGCACGAGATTTTGTTACCCTACTCTTTCTAATTGGAAAGTGTTTATTTGCCAACATTAAAATGATTTTATTTATTTCGAATAAGGATGCATTTATTAGTTCGTAAGTGTTAGGGGCCCATGCAAATTTTTCTCATCTTCGTAAAATTTATCTTCTACGAAATTATAGAAATCTCTAATTTATAAAATTTTGTGGTATCTTTTCTTTATATTAATTTCAAGTACAGTATAAATTAAATTATGGTCAGACATTCCAGTCATGGAACTTTTATCTTCGTGTATTACTTAAAGGTTCTCCGAACAAATTATAACGTTTATTAATGTTTTTGATGTTGGTGTAATCCTTGTTGGTTAAGTGACAATTTGTTTACCATGCGCTTCATTATTAATGTCAAGCAAAAAAAAAAAAAAAAAAAATCGCGTTCGATTCTGACGGTTTGCCAAGATTAACGTTAAGGTCGGTCGCCCATGAAAATTAAGTAATTGCGATTTAAATATAAATGTTGTATCACTTCTCCTACATGATTAAGTTGTGTATAACTGATTTTGGGTAGTTTGTAATGCAGTTACTACCCCTAATTTAATTTGATGAATTGAGATTTCTGTAACTAGCAATTGCACATCGTTGTCACTATCACATAAGAATTCAATGACTTTTCACCGTAAGGATTTTTGAATATGCAAGCAAATACCACCCCTAGATTACTTACTGCGATCACTTGTGACAAGATCGTAGTTTTGTAATCCAGTTAATTTGTCAGGAAAAAACAAGTTTAGCCATGATTTATTCACACTTATTACATGAAAGTTTAATTTCGATAATTCGCCAAAATAATTCAAAAGTCCCTTGTGCTGAAGTGAGAAATTTTTAGTTCTTGTGTGTAGGCATTCAAGCTTTTGTTGAGAGGAAAGTGTTTGTCCACTCCAAGGTCATGGTCGGGTGGTGGTGTTAGTGGAGGTAGAATTGGGTTTAGAGAAGTTCCTTGAAAATAACTGTCATGAAAGTGGATGCAATGGGGAGAGGGATTGCCAGTGGCAAGGCCACTGACCTGGTGACAAGTGCTATTCAATGTTGAGATTCCAGGAACCTTTTTTTTTATCTATCATCTGTCCAAATGAATGAATGACATTTTACAAATAGAGGATGACCAACTAGCAGAGCTAACGGGTTGACACGCTTATTTCCACAATTATGTTGATTATTTTACTCATA
This sequence comes from Lepisma saccharinum, assembly GCA_022664845.1. Classification (NCBI taxonomy): domain Eukaryota; kingdom Metazoa; phylum Arthropoda; class Insecta; order Zygentoma; family Lepismatidae; genus Lepisma; species Lepisma saccharinum. The sequence continues at coordinate 2,805 of JAGDQP010050723.1, read as the reverse complement.
TAATTATACCTACACAATTAGAAAAAGTTAATTAGTGATATAAGGCCTACGTCCGTACAACAGGATTTCAGCTTTATTCTTTGATAGAAAAAAATACAAGCAAGCTATATTGCGAATAAAAGAAAAAAGTGTCCTAATAATAAGAATACTGATAATAACAATAACACAAGTGAGGGTTTGTTTAGACAAGGCTGCTATTACCGAAGGACGTATTACGAAAATAGTCTATATGAAGAAAATTTACACAAGGGGAAAACAATAAAAACTAGTGAAACAAAATGAATTTTTTATAATTGTTTATAATTGAGCTCTAAGACATGAAGTAAGTCATCCCAGTTTCTCTATAGTTTTTGTTCGTAGCGTAATTATGCTTGAACTACTCTTAATCTTGAACTCGCCCATCTTAATCATCGTGATCTTTTTATCTTTACTACATCGGGTAAATCGTAGAACCTGTGGAGTTCTTCATTATGTACATTGTTTTTTTTATCTTTTGGAACGCAATGTGAACAAATTCCAAATCACGGCAGAGAGAATTTACAACGTGGATGAATCAGGATTCACTACTGTCCAGAAACATCTACAGAAAATAGTTGCTCATTAAGGAAAACGTCAGGTAGGGGCTGTTACAAGTGGTGAGTGAATACCACAGTGCTTTGTGCAGTGAGTGCGGCACGTGTCTACATATCCCCCCCACCACCACCACCACGATAATATTTAAAGCCAAATAGTGGAAAAGTGATTTTGAGATTGGTGCCCCAGCAGGAAGCATTGGGAAGATTTCGGATATATACTACATGAACTCTGATATGTTTGTGACATAGCTTGAACATTTTAAAAAGAATACAAATTGCAATAAACAGAACAAAATCCTTCTTTTGCTTGATGGACATACCACACATAGCAAAAACCTAGCGGTTTGGGAGTTTGCAAGAGAAAACGGTATTATTTTACTCCAGCTACCTGGTCATATTACGCATCGTTTGCAACCCCTTGACGTAGCATTCTTTGCAGACATGCTTTGTCCAAACTCAAGAAAAGTTCTTACACACAGACAAAGGACATCAAATCAAACAATCAAATATTCAAGCTCATTTGAATGAAGCATACGGCAGAACATATAAATTTGCTAATGCTCACAGTGCATTTCGTGCAACGGGGATTTGGCCAACTAGTCGGCATGTTTTTAAAGACCATCACTTTGCTCCAGCTGATGCTTTATGTTCTGGTGCCAGTTCTTAACCTGGATGTGCGTCTTCCACTGAAGATCGTACAAAACAAAAAGGACACTTATCATTGATCCGAAGTCCAGAGTCAGAGCTCGATTCAGAAATCGATCAATTTCGTAGTAGAGTGGCTTGCTTTCTTTCCTTTTTTCTTCAATTTATCATAACGTAAAGGTTCTGTTCGTGTGTATCAACGATTATTTTCATTCTACAATTGTTATTGCATTTCAATTGTCAAGAATTGTAATTCTTGTTTAAGAGTAAATTTACTATATTCGTTGAATTTTCAACGTGATCTATCCTAAGAAACGCATGGTTCAACGTAGAAAACTAGTTTCCTTAAATGGACCGATGATATTAGTTTCATTTTTTGGTAATAAGTATGTCAGTAATGCATTTTTTGTTACAATATGTACACCACAATAAAACAGATAGAATCTATTCTTGAATTAAATCATTATTATCACATTTAGTTGTGTATTTTCTTGTTTATATGAAAAATATTGATAACTGGTTCAAAGTAGGCAACTCTCCCCTATTTATTTTATATTCTGGTTCAGTATTGGAAGAGTTTGATTGTTAGAGGTTTGTATATTCATTATAACAATCAAGTGATTTTCAGAATTAACGAAAAAGTGAAGAAAACATTGACACACGCAAAAATCTTGAAATTATGTTCAACATTCTTCTCGGAAAGTTTGAACTCTTTAGGCTTGAGTTTAAAGAAGCAACAATGAAATGTGTTGCAAGAAAATCATATTGGAGGCATTGGAAGATAGCGCTAGTATCTACCGTTGGAAGTCGACGGTTTACAATATCGTATAAAGTTTAAACAGGTTCAAATAAAAAGCGGAATATTTGTTTTACCGACTGCTCTTTTTTGAAGACCCGTAGTATTCCTGGTAAATTAACGAAAATTCCTGTAGTATTCTGGTAAACTTCCTTTCCGCATTTATTTTTATCATAAAATTTCAAAATATTCTTGAATCAACGTCATATTCTGTTTTTTTGTTTCTTTTATCATGATTTTGTGTGTGTGTGTTTTGTTTCCCCATCATTGTGTTATACACTAACTACATATCATAAGCAGGTACATGTATATGGTACTTATTTTGTAACTTTTCTATATCTTTTTTATGCTTTGGCATAATATTTGTGTCTTATTTATGTTTTTTTCTGTTACTGTAGAGCAACAAGCTCTTCTATATGTTCTGTAGAGCAACAAGCTCTATTATTTATGTTAAAAGAATTGTATAGCTTAATGCAACTCTACACTAAACAATAAATAATAATAATAATAATAATAATAATATTCTAAGACTTTCCATTGAATGATACAGTGGCATGTCCTTCACCGCAAATTAAGGCCTCTCCATTCGTTCCGATCTCGCGCCTTCCTTTCTGTGTCAGCAAACGATTTATCTTCCTTAATACTGTCAAAGAGCTGGATTGGTCTTCGTCCTCTTCCTCGTCAATCTCTGCATAGTCAACGTCCTTACCAGTTTCATTTTCTCTTGTTTATTGATTCCAGTATTGTTTTTCTCTCTCCTATTCTCTTCAGCACTTCCTAGTTACTCAT
>JAGDQP010050721.1:0-14172 GCA_022664845.1 Lepisma saccharinum | reverse complement strand
CCAATGGGCACTGTTCTCCGCATTACACTTGTAAGGGCTCCCCCTGAGTGCTTAAAACATATACTCCCAGACTTGCTACTGATGTTGAATTGTTATTAATGTCCTAAACGAGGTGGTGAGCTTCTAAGGACGGGACCAACAGTTTTTGGTAAAGTGGACTGGACTCCGAACTACTCCGTTTAATGGACCCAGTCGGAAATTGAATCCGTGACCACGCAAACAGAAAACAAACACGCAACCTCTCTGCCACGCCGAAGTTTAGCTACTAATGTAAACAGAGACAAAAGTACAACCTACGTCACAGCCAAACCAAAAGGGCACCAGGTGGATTTAAAGTGGGAGGCTTAAGGAACTTTTCAACGCTACTTCGGTAATATTATAAAAAATATGATATCACTTCAAATCTGAGGGTGTTCTATTCATCTCAGCACCAGAAATGATAAATTTCTTGAATCAATTGTGGCTTGCGACGAAACATGGAACTTCCATAAGGTTTGCAATGAAACACTACCCCAAGCTAAAGCGACATTCAAAATAGGTAATGGTATGGTGGTGGTCTATAAAAGGTGTTGTCCACTATAGCTTTTCAAGTCCTCGTTAGACAGTCCGACACGCATTGTCAACAAAATGACAATGCACCAGACACTGGTAGATTTACGCCCATCTTTGCTTAACAAGAAGGATTTGATCAGTTTTCAAGACAATGGTAGACAGACGTTTCAGAAATTGGAATTAATTAGGTTATGAAATTCTGCCTCATCCAGACTATTCGCATGACATATCGCCATCTAAATGCAACTTACTATGCATGTCCATAATTTCTTTGATAGAAAAAGACTTCCCTGATCATCTTATCACATAATTACCCTTTGGGCCTCATCATTATAGATTCAACTTGAGAAGCTTTTTGATACCACCTTCATTTCATTTAATTTTACTTTAATGATTAGAACTCTGAATGGAATTACTCTGATGTGATGCTCTTTTCTAATCTTGTAATATAGGAAGGCATAATTATCTATATCATTCAGAATAAGTATAACCTCCAAAGTATGTTTTAATTGAGGACTCCTTTCGGTACAGGTATAGTCTCCTTTCTGTACATTTTAATCCAACACAAAAAACACCAATGCTTATAATTACATTTTAAGAATTCGATTTTTCTGGCATGGTAGAACAAAATAGAATCTAACACTGTTTTAAACTTTTATGTTGAGTAAACGATTACAGTGTGCCAAGTTTTTCCCTTACTAACCAGTGCCATAGTTGATTTCCTGGGCACAAAATTTATTTTTTTAAAGTTACGCTAAGTGAACTTTCTTTACATTTTAAAAGTATTTTTTGCAAATCAAAATCACTCAGTATATTTATCACTACTTCTAGAAAAGATTTTACAGAACGGTATACTTAGTGCAAGATGTAAATATCAAACTAGTTTCCAAATTGAGCAATCTAATTCAAAATTTGTAAAAGTGTTTGATAGTCGACAATTCTTATTGTTAGAAAACATACTCTATTCTTGATTAATTTTTTTTACAGACAAGTGCGAGTATCCCATTTTGGTAGATTGCTATGAAAAGAAAAACATTAAACGGTAAAACTATTGGTTATAAAGTTGTATTGTTACTTATTTTACATCTATTTTATAGTAGTATATTTATAAACTATTTACTGATTAATTGTCAATAAATCAGTAAAAATATTTGTATTCAATTCCATTATTCGCACCATATTAATTATTTCTGACATATCAATACTTTAACTGTCTAAGATGCTAACCTTTACTTTTTCATAATGGTATCCTATTTTGCCCGAACATGGAATGAAGAAAATTAAACAAGCTAAAAGAAAATATTTAACGTGAAATTGTAACCAAGGAATTATTTGCTTGAATTAAGCTTTTATTTTGAGTCTAGTTGAAATGATAGTTCAAAACTGACGTACGTTGCGAGAAGTGTGGCGTTACGAGTCATTTTCCAGTTTGATGTGGATTGCAGCATTTCGTTGAGAATTAAAGGGGCATCCCGTTTTAACAGACCATCTCGTTTTATACCTCTATACTTTGCATCTGCGATCGGTATTTAAACACCTTTTGTAGCTTTCTAATAAGCTGTTTTGGAAGCCTAGAAAAGCAAGTTGGTAGAACTGGGGTTAGAAATCGGATAGTCCCGGGGGTAGCATCTAGCTTTAAACAAGGTCGCTTGAATCCGCCCCCACACGCAACACTTAAAAAGAAAGCGTGGCAGAGTTAACGGACCTTGAGCTTTAACCAACTGAGCTACGAATAACACGGGAAATTGTCACTTTTCTCGTTATATATTTAAAAACATGTTTGATAAATATATAAACAGAAGTTCACCATGAGTATATATAAATGCACACATAGCATACAAGTATTATACGTTATGCAATGCTATATTCGCTAATTAACATGTAAACTATTTTGCAATACATTTCCAAGATAGAGAGCTTTTGATCTAAATATGGGATAGATTTATTTGTGTGCTACCAATAAGTTCAATAGTTCGAATCATTCCTCACATATTGTAATTGCACATGTAATCTTCACTTAGTGTGACCTAACGATTGCGTGCAAGGTTATAGATTTTCAGTGTTGGCCCTGTATGATGAGAACAACTGGAAATACTATCTAAAGAAATAAGTACGGTAATGGACTCCAGACAAGAAAAACAGAAAAACCACGTACCTATGGAAGTCATTGTGCTAAGTACACTAACAAGCTGTTTGGTAGGCCCCCTGACACGATTATAGTTGTAGCAACGCGGAATTTACACCTAAACAACTTACTCTGAATTGAATTGATGTAGAGGAGAATGGGGGAATTGCACGCACTTAACTTTGATTTAGTATAACTGATAGATAATTGTAGCCTCCCGCGTAGCGTAGTCGGTAACGCGCTCGACTTCTGTGCAAGCGGTCCCAGGTCCGATTCCAGGTGGGGGCTAAAAATTTCGGTGTTGACCCAGCATCTTGAGGACAATTGGGGAGTTACTTGAAGAAAAGAATTAGCAGACTGTGGTGATGAAAGTCAGACACACGATTGGAAAGAGGCGTTACGCTGAGCACGTAATCTCTAATAACTTGAACGTAATTAGCTGTCTGACAGGCCACTTAGGAGCTGTCGCGCCACCCAGTTTAGCTTACCTTTTAGGTAGATCATAATACGATGAAACCCAAATAGCTCAGTAATTCTAAGACTCATAATTCAGTTTTATTCTGTGAAGAATAGTACACAAACAAAGTAGTATAATAGACACTGTTAATTGAGATGTAGTGTTACCAACTGAGAGTGAGGAGTGTTGCTAACTCAATTTCGTATTAATAGTGTCAATAACCGTACTACTAAAAGATAGTAGAATATTAAAGCCAAGGTGGTCTGAAAATTAGTGTTGTCCTTTATAGGTGTTAGTGTTGCATTTTCTAAAGTTAAACTTTTATTATTTAACGCAGTGTTATGTTTTACGAAACTAATACTTATATTTTAAATCATGTAATAAGATCAGAGGGGTCCATTCCGGACAACAGTGAACAGTTTTGAATTCCCATATTCCTTTGCGGATGACGTAAGTGGTAGGAATTTGCCGGGAACCAAAGATCAATGTATGACTCAGCGAGCCCCAGATGGGGAAATCTTAGTGACGGTAGCTCTCTTGGTGTCAGGAGGACGCAACACCAAACAAAATCGATATTCAGTATTTTGCTTCGACATTAAATGTACAAGCAGTCAATCAGTTGTTGCGTGGAGAGTAGCGTGACAGGTTTGGTTCTAAATTGTTAGTAGGATGCGATAAATATTTTGAATTTCACAATTATATGAGAACCAAACTTCAAACGTTACCATCTATCATGGCCTAGTGAAGTCTAAAATATTTTACGGCTCATTTTCAAACACGCTTGCATTGCTTGCGATTTTATGAATAGCCAATTGAAACACGTGTTTCACGTATTACACGTGCTTCAATTGGCTACTCACTCTAATCGCAAGCAAAGCACGCAACGCAAGCATGCATGTAAATCAGCCCTTACTCCTGTTTTACGACTATAATTAGAACAAAGTGCAACAATACAACTCGTATTGCTCTTGCTCATGTTTTAAAGAAACATGTAGGACATCCTTGCAGAAGTAAGCGAACAGCTTACCCGTAGGTTTATAGATTCCCTCAAAATCTTTTAACTGACGTCATCAACGCAATGGATTATGGAAAATCAATTTTCTCCACTTGTTGGGAATGGACCCCTCTGCGTGACTGCTAATTTCCTCTGTCGCAAGAGGCACTGTAATAGCATGACGTGCGCTGATTGGTTGCGGTTGTCTCTAGCTACCTGGCGATTTCCAATCTTAGTATAACACTGATTTCTCTAAAGGGAAACTCTTTGCTACACCTCCAGTTTTCGTCATACACCATTCAGCCAATCAGAGCGGAATGGCTACCTGTATACATATGTTTTACGAAACTAATACTTATATTTTAAATCATGTAATAAGATTAATGTTCTTGCTCACAAACTTTGTGAAAGCAACATATGATCTAAAACATCATAGTTACCGGTACAATGTTATATGGCAGTCGGAAAAATCAGTGTTATCATTTTTACATCAGTATTGCATTTTCGTTTTTCTTTGTTTAAATTTTATTAAGTTTCTACCTTCCTGTTAACAAAGTTCAGTGGACGTTATGTTCTTACTTCAGTAAATCAATCTTTCATTTTACAAGTTAGATTTTTGATTTGTGAAATCTTTTAACGATATGTATTTATTTTCGTGAATGAGTGATGTATTTTGTAAACATGTAGTAAGATCAAGCGTGTGAAACTTGTGAAAACTTAAATTTATTTAATTAATTACAGTTGAAAGAAAACTTTAGTAAACCTTATTTTGTATGGGCAATCAGTAGAGGAAGCCAACATCGATGTCAAATGAGTTGCAGTTGCGCCCCACCATATGCGAGGGCCGCAATTAAGAAGCTCACCTTTGCCCTGATATCCTCTGCCTAACGAGACGCTCACCTTTCTGACCTCGTGAGAACGTAACTTTGAAGAACATAGTGGCATGCGGGAGTGGTGCTGGTGGTACTGGATGGATGTCTTAGCTGTTATATCTGTCGACCCATACCTTTTTGCCGTTTTGGCATCTCGGCAGTATTTCTTCGGATATAATGAAGACAAGACATGATGAAATCTCATGCTTCGAAAAGAGATCCTGCAAGACAAGGTAAGATTGACATGCCTTGCATGTGAAATTATGGAACTTGCGAGGGCACAATTGAATATAGATATGGGAGAGAACTTTAGTTCGAATCACGGACAGAGACACTGACGACTGCAACTTTATATACGAGATTTAATACGCAATATCAAAAGATTGTTGTGTTAGAATAAATATGTACGAGTATATATAAGAATAGATTAAACAGCTAAATACCTTCCGATATCTATATCTATATAAAATAGAATAAATATATAGGATATCTATCTACCGATATCTATATAGAAATAAATAAATATAATCATTTTAAGATATATGTATAGGTAAGAGATACGTTATTTGTTTCCTTTGCATGGATCACGAGACTCGTACATACAAGAAGTGCGCGACATGGCTTCCGACACCGTTTTTAAGTAGAATCTACCCTAATATTAGATTTTGTGGATAGGTTAGTGTCTCAGATGTGGAATTAATCCGAAAAAGAAGTGTTCCATATCTCTTTAGATCTGTTTTAAGCCAAAAGTTAGATAATATGATGCTCTGGAGGTGTAATTAAAGCATATAACAAGCGTTTAAAGCAAAAAGTAACCTATTATAATGCTTCAGATGGCTAAGTAATGCATGCTTAAAGTGTCAGACATGTTTTCACACCCATTGTAAGCAAAACGTTATCCAATATAGTGCTCCAGAGAGGTAATTAATGTGTGACCGAAGCGTTTTGCATGTTTTCACACTCGTTTTAAGGAGAAAGAACCTAATATAATGCTCCCGGGGGTGGCTACCACTACAAAGTTCGCGCTGGCGCACGTTCTGATAGATGCATGTACAGAAATGTTTTGTAAAATATAAACTCCATTGAATGTTTTTTGTATGTTTATAACACGTGTTATACAAAAGTAAGATGTATAAAACTTTCCGTCTGTTTATGTCATTACATTCCATACCTGAGTCGAGGAAATGCATATTTGACGTATGGTTCTTCAACGAAGCCTCTTTAGCCTAGTGAGTGTAAAGATGGTAATACTTATAGATTTTATTAGGAATTTCGAGAATTCTTCATACCAATTTTTATGGATGTATTTAATGGATTTTGGAATTTACAACAGTTATGATTTTAGTTCCTAAAAAGAAAGGAACAGAAATACTAGATAATCTGAGAGCCATCCATTTGGCAAATTGTGATTTAAATATATATATATTAAATATATTAAATATATGACCACCTCCGTTGGCCTAGTCGTTAGCGTGTCTGACTACGGATTGACGGGTCTCGGGTTCGATTCTTGGCGCTGCCAAGGATTTTTTCCAAGGTGTGTGGGTCTGGAACGATGCCTACCCATCATCGTGATTCAATTGATGAGCTGCTATGAATAAAAGATAGTGGCGATCACAGTAAGATCTTAGGCTCTCCTCTCCCAACCCATCTGGTCAGCGTGGGAGCAGTAGACCAATCTCCTCCCTCCGGGCAGAGGCCTAATCCAGTAGTGGATAAATATGGCTGTGATTTATATATAATGTTTAATTAAGCGTCTACAGTCATATATTTGAAAATTGTTACACTCACTGCAGTTTGGTGCGCCCAACTCTTCATGTATTCATGTTAATACTTCTGATATTCGAGAGCTTATTAATTATGCTCATACACATGATAATAATACTCTTGGAATTTATTCTACTTATTTTTCACATGCTTTTGACTCCTTGTCTGATTCTTATTTATTTAAAGTATTACATGTTATGGGAATTAATTCTAAGTATCCTCAACAGTTTAAAAAAATGTATTCTACAAGAAAAGTCTCATTAAAAATAAATGGTCAATTGATGTTTCCTTTTCCAATAAAAGAAGAGGTGTTATGGAAAGATTGTGTGAATCATCTATATTTTTTTTGCTATTGACATCGTTTATTACGCAAGTATATTCTTATATACATGGAATTATTTATAATAATCATCATCTAAAATTCTTAAGCTATCTTGATTATTTTAATTACTTTGTTCAATCTAAAGAGGATATTGAAATTATTAATCGTTCAGGCAAGAAGTTAACGCAAATTACAGAAATATCACTTAATTATAAAAAAACAAAGTTATTTCCAATCACTAATTTTAGTCAAATATATTATTCTCAATCATATGATACTGTTAGTGAAGTTAAAATATTAGGAATTACATGGAAAAAATAGTATTGAAACTTAACTATTTTAATGCAAAATGTGTTGTAAATAGATACATAAATATACTGTAAACTAATTACAGAAGGTTTCAATTATGAATTTCAATTTTATTTATGGCCTTTAGGCATCTAAGGCTCAAGCCGATTTCAATTATGAGTACAAGGATTCAATTAACACATATAGTACGATGATTTATCAGCTACATGTTTTTCCCTTTCCAAGAGAACAATGGGAAAGGTTAAATAAAGCACTTGGTTATTTTCTATGAGAAGGTTGCTTTCCCAAATTGTTTCGCGTTACTTTAAATGCGCCATGCAGTCAAGGTGATTTTAATATTAAAAATATGGAAATTCAAGCAAAAGTACTTGTATGGCATTGAATTATTGATATACTTACTAATTATCCAGACAGTTTTGCTGCTTTTTCTATAATGCTTTTTCTAAAACATGTTGACATTACTTTGTATTTAAATATCAAGAATTGGCAACATTTACATAAAATGTTAAATGGCACATTAATTGAAATTATATATACTATGGTAGAAAAATCTCGATAGATCAATTACCTTAGTGTTAAGCAATTGTATAAAATGTATAGCCCAGAAAATACCAGGTAAACGTTAAAATTATGACATATAAATCTCGAAATGGAAACAATGAGAGGTAAACAAACTATTTTGGCTTTTCATTATTCATGCTTTTAAAAATACAAATCAAAAATTGTTTTTTTTTTCTATGGGTGTAAGAAATTCTGATTTGTGTAATCATTGTGGTATGATCGATATAAAACATAAGGCTACTAATTGTACAAAGAAAATAATATGGAATCATTCTTACATCAATTCTTGGTCCCATTTTACGTAAACCAAGTAAGAGTTTACGCATTTAACCACTTATGGAAAGTTTATCGAATTTCCTCACAACCAGCAAGAAGAAAATTTATTATTTGGTTAACGATGCAAACGTTAGACTTTATATTTCATGATAAAGAAGGAAGAAGATTCGGAAACATGGCGTCCAAGTGTCGATACGCCGAAAAAATTTGGAGTAAAAATTTTACATTAATATATTTTTTTTTCGGCTTTCCAATAATAAATTATAATAATAGTATTTCTAACAACTCTTTCTTACAACAAATCCTAGTTTTTCTTAAAGAAGATAAATTGGAAGTGATTATAACAGCAAAATATTGGTTTGCGGATTGTGTAGCGGAATGTTTGGAAATTTCCAGAAAATGGTGACGATGACAATGGCTATATACAAGTAACTTTTAACAAAATGCTATGACAATAACGACCGAGTGTTTGACGTTTTTATATATCAAGTTCAATTATTAATTGCATAATCAGCTACTATATATACTATCAAGTACTATGTGACCAATATTCCGCTATCGTTGGACTAAAATATATTAGTTACCGCGGATATAAAACGTCAATCATACAAACAAACATGATAAAGAAATTGACTCCGGTCTAATGTATTATTATAAACTAATATTTAGATTACAAATGGTTACCTGCAACAGAACAAGGGAAAAGTTTTCGAAGTATCCTAGTGTTATTTATTAAGGCTCAATCGCAGTGGGTTTTCCTGGTTTTTTGGTTTTACGTTAGTTATTGAAATTTTAATACAGGAAAACAGAAATTAACTTTCACAGACCAAAGCTCGTTTCGTCCTTCAATAATGAGTACAGTTAGTTTCAATTAAATGCTAGTAGTAAGTGCAGGATTGTGTGCAGACACTTTTGGGACATTATTCTGTCCCAAGTGTGTCTGCACACAATCTTGAGTTTACTGTTAATATTTTATTTTTAAAAAAAACTAATTGTACTCATTATTGAAGGACGAAACGAGCTTTTAGTCCGTGAAAGTTAATTTCTGTTTTCCTGTATTAAAATTTGAATAGCTAACTTACAACGAAAAAGGCGGGAAAGCCCACTTCGATTGAGCGTTAAGATTTCTCATTTATTTAATTTACCATTGTACATTCTCTTAAGAATTTTTATCCTTACAATAGACGTTTTTCCGTTATTGGGAACATATAAGTATTTAATATCATTTATATTGATATGTATATGGGCGCTGCATATTAATTCACTTTCAATGATAAATAATGTATATTAAATAATAAAGAAAAACGAAAATGAAAAAGTGGATAAGACGCCTGACAACAAATCAGAAGAACGCGAGTTCGAATCCAGATACAGACAAGTAGGAACACTTTAAACTATAAATGAAGACGGGAAATTGAAACACGTAATAGAGTAAAGAGAGAATAAAGATCAAGGTCATGTTTTTTTTTAATACGTAATTTATTTTACTAAAACAGTAACTTTCCATATAGTCGGTGCTATGTTGGTCATCGCTTTTAAGGACAAAATTATGGTGAACGGCCAAATAGTACATAGGCCAAACCATACTGAAAAACTTTAATCTAACGTTAAAACATACTATCAGATTTTCGTTGGCCTTACAAGGTTTTGCTATTTGGGTAGCGTTAAACTCATATGTAAAATATTACCTTAGCTACTAAGTTTCAGTTTATAATTAATATTTGAGAGTTAAACATGCAATTTCTCGCAAAGTCTTCAAGGCAACTACTAAACGATCACGTTTCTTTGTAAATAGAATCGAAAGACCAGTCACTTAAGCTCGTATGTGTATTTAAGATTTAAATTATTGCCACAAGCACTAAAAAAATGGGTACAATGCAATGTTTTATCACAATGATACCTACTCTCCCCCCCCCTTGAAATCAAAAGTGACGTGTGTCGGAATTCCTACTGGAAATCAATCGGTTACGAAATCCTGTAATCCAACGTCCGTTTAGAACAGGTAGAGCTCGTTGCGAGTGGAATCTCATGTTGATTTGTGGACAAGAATTCTGCCTCGTGTTGAAACCCGAGAATAGTTGGAGTTCCACATTAATAGACAGTTCTGTCCTTAAAAGGCACGTACTCGCTTATGGTGGAAAATACAACTTAAATCAAAATCTATGCTGAGTTCAAACTAGCCAATATTTTTGTACTTGCACACGTTGACGACACTATCAAGGCCTCGACAATCTTCGATCCTTTCTCTGCTGTTTTCGAAGTTGGAAGGCAGAAAACGAATCAAGGAGGAAAATTTATATCACTTAGTGCACAAATTAGTAACTATGATGGGAGCCCTATGTAACGATACTGGAGTGATCGACTAGTTTCGAAAGATAGACACCAGAGTAAACATTTAACCACTATAATCCAATACTCAGATAGCATGCGAGCTTGTAAGAAGATTTTCAGTCATTTGCTTAGAAACTTGTCAAACTTGATATTGTGTTGAACTCGATATATAAACATGAAACGAACTTGTTATACCGGGTTATCTCATAAGTAATGTCGTATGTGCGATGACCGCTGCAATGACTACATCTGACGAACGAATAGTGAAGTAGACGGCATGTGCCACAGCTGAGTCATATAGGACACTTGATTGTGCAGCAGTGTATAGAAGAACGGTCTACTCCACGTTTTGTAAGTATCGCTTGTGTTTGATGATGGCAGTGTCGGAGGACCACACTGTCATGCTGTATGAATTTCACCAGGGACATCCAGCCAGAGCAGCGGCACGAAACATCAATGCCGTAGATGGTCAGGGTGCTGTGGATGTGCGAAAGTGCCAGAGGTGGTTCCAGAAGTTTCGGTCTGATGACACCAGCCTCACCGATAAGCCATGAGAACAGAGACTTGTGCGGCTGGACAACGATGCCCTGCAATGGTGGAGGCAAATCTAATGCAAACTGTTGAAGATCTGGCCAGCGAACTCCATGTCACCCATTCGACCGTTAATCGTCATCTGCAGAACCTTGGGTACTTAGAAACTCGGAAAATGGGTACACTATGCGTTAACGCCTCAACAGAAGCAGCAACGATCTGTAGTTCCCTGATCACCCATCACAGACGCGAGCCATTTCTGAACAGAATGGTGACAGGGGATGAAAGGTGGGTATAACACTACACGCAAACGCCAGTGGGTACCTAAAGGGGAGGGGCCGCAGGAACTGTGCCAAAGCAGAATATCCGTGGGTAGTTCTTCAACCCCTGCAAAGTGATATTGAGCATTTGGTGGGATATCTGTGGGTAATTCATTTTGAGCTCTTGCCATGTAACCAGACCATCAATGCAGATGTCTACTCTCAGTAGCTTGAACGCCCACGGACTGCATTGTTAGAGGAACATCCTACTCTGGTTAATCGCAAGGATGTGCTCATCCACATTAATAACGCGCGCTCACACACGACAAGGACCAGTACTGAGAGGAACTCCCCCACCCGGAATTTTCACAAGATTTTGCACCAACAGACTAGTGTCTTTCTCGCAAGCTGCAAAACCACCTTTCCGGGAAAACAATACAAAATTAGGATAACGTGCGAGGAGCAGTGACCCAGTTCTTTGCCTCCAAAACCGATGACTTCTTTCAGTGGGGGATTCGACAACTGGTTGACAGGTGGCAGAGTGTTGTGGAGTCCGATGGAGACTATTTTCCTGGCTAGCGGTAGTGTTCCAGGTAAGCTATCGTTCTTTTCCTCACGATGCAAAAATACAACATTACTTATGGGATAAGCTGATAATAACGTAAGTGTCTTGTTGGAACTACATTGTTGCTGTTTGTTATAACAAGTCTGATTCCAGCCTTACATCAAGCTTGTTAAACCTGAAACCTACTTGAATTGTGTTTCGTTGCACCTCTGCTGTTCTTTCAGTGCGATGAAAGCCCATCACGTGATACGACTGTTTCGCCGTAACTAAACACCGCCACTTCCCATCCCATTGAAATGCATATAAATGTACCTGTTGAAGAAGTTACAGAAAATATGTGTGCATAGTTTGTATGTATATACTTTTTCAGACCATGTAAGTATATTTTAAGGCAAATTGAATTGTAACACTACGTTTGTTAAAAAAAAATCTAAGTTTTTAATTTGTGGTGATATAAATGTTAATTGAGCCATGGCTTCAAGTTTTAATCAAAAATATTTTAGAAAGATACAATTTACCAGCTATACTAGAGGTGAAAGATCTGCCCTTGATCGAATTATAATTGGGAGAAACGCAAGAAGTTTTAGTTTCAAATCTCATGGACTTGGCTGTTCATACCATAAAGCTCTCGTTTAATATTGATACAAATAAAACATCTTTTTTCTTCTAAACTTGGAATAATAACTCGTAGGACCTTTTCGAAAGAGAAAATTTACTATCTCTTTGTTATTTTAGGCCACGTGAGTTCTAGACTGACATTTGTAATGCCAAAGACGCGGAAGAAAAATGTAACTTAATTCTTTTATGGAGACTTTCTCATATTATTTCAACATAGCTTTCCCGCGTTGTTATCTGAAAATAAAAAATTGTACGAATAAAGATTTTGATCCCTAACTGTCGTAGGGATCAAAATTCCCAAGCAGAAACTACTCCAGTATAACAAAGTAAAATGATATTCCAGTAATCTGTCAAGTAAGGTACTTAATAGATGAAATAGTTGTAGATCACAAATGTGGATTTAGAAGAGGTAGACCGAGGCTGAAACCGATTTTCTGCTTTAGACAAATATTAGGGAAGAATGGGAATACAATGGTACGGTTCACCAGCTGCTTATTGATTTCCAGAATGATTCTATCAAAAGGGAAAAGTTATATAGTATCCTGGTACGATTTGGAATGCACGAAAAAGCTGGTTCAGCAAGTGAGGATGTCTCTCAACGCCCCCTTAAGCAGAGCACGGATAAGTAATAATATGTCAGATAGTTTTGAGATTTGCAACGGATTGAAACAAGGTGATGTCTTATCACCACTATTGTTTAACTTTGCATTAGAAAATGTTATTCTAAAAATAAAAGAGGACACGAAGGGACTAATATTGAATGGCTTAAACCAACTGTCCGTATACGCGGATGATGTAGACTTTATAAGGGAACGACATAAATGCAGTATCAAGTAACACCGATGTCTTACTAGAAGCATGCGATGAGATAGATCTAAAGGTGAATGTAGAGAAAACAAAATACATTAAAGAGAGGACGAAGGCATGGATACATAACAATTTAAAATGAGAACACAGAGAAAGTAAACAAATTTAAATAATTAGGAGCATTATGTAACAAGCAAAAACTAGATCGCAGAAGAAATAAAAGTCGCTTAGCATCTGGCAACTCATGTTTCTATTCAGTCCCCAACTCCAGAGCCGTCGTTGGGAGGAAAATAATAGAAGAGATCTTCGTGTTGAAAACTGGCTCGATTTTGTCCAGGATAGAATCCTATGGCGAACGTTTGTTACTGTGCCGATAAACTTGCGAGGTCTGTAAACCCTAGAGCTAGTTACTTAGGTGATTAATTATATCGATCTTTACATAAAATACAAGGAAGTCGCACGAGCCGTCAAATGTACTAAAAGTATCTTTTAATTGTGTAGTTGATTTCCACAACCGCGCTTGTCGAAGCGCCATAAATGTTGGGAAATCAACAAAAACACGTCTTGTAATACACATCTAATTTTCCAAACCTAGAGAAATTTTGCAGCGATGAAAATCTTAGAAATAGTGGTAGAAGGTTTAGTTTACAAAGATTTTACTTTTTCCCAAAAAATATTGGGAAAATAAAATATATACCAGGTGCGTAAATATGAAACCGGAATTTATGTACAGAAAAGACACAGGGATTGGATGAGAATGCTAAGAACTATTTTATTCGAAGTATTGGCCATCGCTAGCGATACATTTCTGCCATCGTTCCGGCT
>JAGDQP010050720.1:0-14172 GCA_022664845.1 Lepisma saccharinum | reverse complement strand
CCAAAAAAGTAGGAGGAAAAGACAGAAAATTCTGAACTACAGCAGCCATCTTTTGATGTTACTGTACTATATTGTGTTTGCATAAAACACATATCGAGAGATGCGATGGAATTAATATTTCTAATATTCCCTATCAAGTGTAATCAATTTCGAAATATTATTGAATCATTATGTTGCATTTAATCATCAGAAATACTGATAAATTAATTAATTCGACAAATTGTTCATTCGATAGTTTTTATAGAATGTGCATATTTACAACTAGGCTCATCCTATGAGTAGAAACTTTAAGTAATAACAGTTTCTTTACATAGCTTTAACACTTCACGCATACTTTGAATCCATCAATATAATAGGTTTTCAACTTCTGAAATTATTTGAAGAATTTAAGAGGAAGTAAACGTGTCTTGGTATTTGAAAATTGTAGTAACAACATATAGTAATGTGGAATCTCTATTAGATCTTTATACCCCTGTTACCATAGTAAACCCTGTACTGCATGAAGGATCGGGTATTATAATGTCGGCTACTTTCAAACATATCCATGAATAAATGTAATCGATACAACACTGTATTACATATACTCAAGCGATTTCTTATTCTAGAACAAAAAAACAAGGCTATTTTTATCTATTGCAAACTATTCTATATAACTTATAAAAGTGTACAGAAGTTACTACATATTATAATTTAAATAAATCTTTGAAAAAAAGATCCTACTATATAAAGAGGTAACTTTATGTACCAACAAACTTCCAGAGACAATAATACGTAAATATAATCTCCTGGATAGAAATCCCACTACTTGTTGGAGCTACAGGCTGTCAAATGCATGGGAACTGAACTTTAAAATGTCAAATGAGGTATAAGCGTGAACAAAGTCTATGAACGATCTTTTATCATGGCACAGATTTTTTTCGCGCATACGCCTCAAAACTCAAGCATCAGTAACAGTAGATCTACTGGGGTATTCTGTAGTAAAAGATGCCAAGCTTATCCTATCCAAAGTGTATATTCCAAAATTAAGCAGTACATTCCCGTGTGATTTGCCAAAGGAAAAAGGGGTTATTAGAAATTCTCTGATGCGTTAATGGGTAGAAATGATCATGAATAGGTGACGTTTTAGTAGGTAGCAATAATTTGCTTGCGACACGTCGGTCTTTGAAGCAGATTCCATACGTAGAACAAATTTCTTTCAAATGCGTTGTTGTATAGAAATTTTGAGTAATAATTTAATTTATTTATGACAATTAGGCATAGATCGGGATGGGAAAGAGGAAAGGATGTGAGAATTAGTCAATCACAACTTCATCATGGCTTTCGCGTGGTGTAAAGGAAGAGGAACACCAGCAATGCGTCTGGTAAGACACTGGGATCGGATACATGTCCTCCTGAATCTGAAGACGTTGCTATATAAATTGAGATAGTTCAATGAACGTTATGTTTGTTTGTTATCAACTAAAGCGATTATTCAATTTCCGGTGGAATGACCGTGATTACGTATATTATCATTTCATCTAAGGGAAGTTGCCTTCTTTAATCTTAATAATTGTATTTCAGACAATTTTTTACATTCGTTTTTCGTGAAAAATTACTTGCGTGAACATTGCACACAATTGTAATATACATTTTTAGATTGGGCAAATTTCGAGTCTTCAACGATGGCATGACATACTGTACTGAAAATATTGACTTGCTTTAACACTATACGGTTTTCAATATTTGAAAACCTGTATCTCCGAAAAGAAGCGAAAATCCATGTTTAAAATATATATTTTTTATCTTGATGCCAATAATCGACTCCTCAATGTTTGCCGTATGTATTAGGGATACATTGCATAATGAAACAAAAAAGCGAATATTCTAAGAAAAGAAGAATAGGATAACATACTTCGTTTCTAACACCTCCCTACATTCCCTTTATACGTGACAAGGGAATTCGGAAATCCGCGATATTACTATTCCACTACAGGGGCTGTGTACTTGGTACTTGTCAGCTTATCCCATAAGGAAAATCGTACTTTTGCACCGTAAAGAAAAGAACGATAATTTACCGATAAAATAATTATCATTGAATTGCACAACACTCTAGCAACTTTCAACCATTTTTTGGATCCCTAGCTGAAATACGTCACCGGATTTGGAGGCAAAGAACTGGGTCACTGTTCGTCGCACGTAACTCTTATTTTGCTGTGCTTTCCCGGAAAGTTATCTTTGAAAACTCTGAAGAAGGTAGTAATATTTTGGTGGAAACTCTTGTGAGAAAACGCCGGATGGAAGGGTTTCTCCCAGTTACATTCCTCGATTATAGAACATAACCTTCTTGCCGTGTGCGGGCGCGCGTTATTACCGTAGATGACCACATCCTTTCAATTGACCAGAGCAGGAGGTTTGTTCAACAATGTAGTCAGTAGGCGTTTAAGCTGTTAACAATAGATATCTGCATTGATGGTCTAGTTACGTGGGAAGAGTTCAAAATGGATTATTTAATGGATACCCACCAAATACTCAACATCATTTTGCAGAGGTGCAAATCCTGTTTTGACACAGTTTCTGCGACCCCTTTAGGTACCTTATGCCGTTTGAGTTAACGCTATGGTAGGTGACCTACTATTCATCCCCCTGTCCCCATTCTGTCCAGAAATGGTTCAGGTTTGTGACGGATGAGCAGTGCACTGCAGCGTTGAACTCGCTGTTGCTTCTGTTGCGGCGCTAACCAATGAGGTACCCATTTTCCGAATTTCTACACGTATCCAAGATCCTACAGATGATGAATTGTCGAATGATTGACATGGAGTTGGTTGCCCAGTTCTTTAACAGTTTTCATTGGATTTGACTCCACCAATGCTCGCAACGCATCATTATCCAGCTGCAAAGGTCTCCCTTCTCGTGGCTTATCAGTGATGCTGATGTGCCCAAACTGAATTCTCTGGTGCCACCTGTGGTACGTTCGCACATGGACAAAACCCTGATCATATAAGACATTGATGTTTCGTGCCGCTGTGCTGGCTGGACGTCCGCGGTGAAATGCATAGATCATGACATTGCGTATGTGATCCTCCGACACTGCCATGATCAAACAGAAGCCAATCTTCCGAAACATGAGGTACATCATTTTCCTTCTATACACTGCTCCACAATCAAATGTCCTATATAAATCAGCTATGGTACGTGCCATCTACTTCACGATTCGCTCGTCGGATGGCGTTATTGCAGCGGTCATCACACATACAAAATTACTTATAGAATAACTCAGCATCTACATGAAGTTAAGTGAGGTACGATATTTCTTCCTGCCCTTAAATATATTGGGTGATTTTTTTCGATATTATGCTATATTTTCGGGGATAATTTGTTTAGTAATTGAATCAGCAGTTGGAAGAATGCAAAAATACCATTATAATCAATAAGACAATTAGGCATTGTGAACATCTAGTTTATGGCTGTTTTAACATCTGAAAGGGAGAAAAAGGCAGAGGGAGACGTGTCCCGAAGTTCGGAACCATAGATTCTGTTAGAATGCACCAAATGCAAACCCTGCCAAGCTTTCAATCACAACCTCACCAGCAACAGACTTTTAAGGTAAAAATCAATAGAAACTACAATTTTACATCCTGATTTTGGCTTTATGGACTTCAAAGTGAAAATCCTTACCGAATCATTGTACTGTACCAGACTTGTTAATTTATTTATTTATCTAGAATGGTCGATAACGTCTAAGAACTAAATTCTGGAAAACTGATAGAGATGAACACCCACTGGATCTACGAAATACTGCACCCGAGGCGAGCATTATCATTTGAAAAATGGATATGCCAAACGTTTTAACAAACAAATTTTAAACTTTACAGGATAAGCAGGAAACAATAAATTTGTTTCAAAGCCATATATATACTTTCCAACATAACATAGATGGTTCTACGACACTGCAGGAGTGTGGTTGTAAAGGACAGAATTTCCGAAAACCAAATCCTTAAGGAGAAGAAATGTAAATAAGAAGCACGTTCTATGTGCTATACCAAGTAATATTTGGTTTCAAGTTCCATTCAGGAGTTTACTTTTTCAATTCGTATGTTTGTGTGGACCAAACTTTGTAGTTATATTAATAATAGGTCAAAGTTACAGCAATATTAAATTAAATAGTAGAACATTATTTTTTCTTGAATCCTTGTTCCACCAATACATACATTAGCAGAATAAATATCCAGTACCCATTCCCGCTGTCTGTTTCATGGGATCGTTGAGCTACTGTAAGTGTTCTGTTAGTCAACAGATCTTTATTTCTTCCATAAGACTAATGAGACTGATCTTTTAGATGTAGTGAAGCGTGTTGTTTATCATCCGTGCAATGTTGTAAGTTGTTTTAATGGTTAATAGTCATAGATACGTATGACAACCTTTGAGCATTGTGTGTTTGGAAATGTTGCATTTCTTTAATGTCAACAATGCATCAGCATCATCCTTAAAATGAAAGAAATCATTGGAAGTTATTGGAATTGCATGAAATGGATTAGTACATTTAGCTGACTCAACCACATTGTGTAAGTCTTGGGGAAAAGAGGTCATAGTTACCTTTCTATGTTTCTCCATGATGGTGAAATCTCTAAGGCAATCTAATTAATTATGGACACTGACCAAGAATTCATGTACTATCTCGCAAGTCTAGTTTGTTACAGAGAAGCGCTCCCTAGGAGTGGTGAATGTTTTGCGTCTTCCTGACTGATTTGACACTTGGAATAAAGATGAGGACATGCGTGTGGTCACTTCAAACACACTTGTGGACAAATTAATTTGTCTTTACTTTTTTTAAAAAAAAAAGGCACTTACTGCCCAGGATAGAATCCAATGGCGAACGTTTGTTACTGCGGCGATGAACTTGCGAGTTCCATAAGCCATAGAGTTAGTTAGTTAGTTTAAGTACACGACAGTAGATAAACGAATATATCATAAGAGGCATGTTTGGTGTTTGGATCTTCTATGCTAAAAAAAAAAGTCTTAACTGATTTCCTATGAATTGTATAATCATTTTTTCAGTGTAAATAAACAAAAAATAGATGTCCAACCTCATTGTTCTAATTTATTTCATTGAAGAAGACTAATTTCTCGACGCAGAAACAAGAAAAGGCAATTTATCTCTAAAAATAATAAGATGAACGAGTTTTAAACCAAGCCGATACATTCTCCAATAGGCCATGGAACCAGTTGCTACGCAAGGTGTCTTGAGTAATATTTATAGCCTGAAAATTTTGATAACTGCGTTTCGGTCGTCAAATACATGCTCACGGACGCTCAATAAACACCCCTGATTTAAATATATTTTCAAATAATACTGTTCTCTCTCACCTCGTATTTGGTCCATCCGACAGGTAACACTATGACCTGACCTACTAAGTCCTAACGGCAATCCATTACTATATCGCACATATAACAAATAAACAGGTTAGACAAAATGGAGCTTTTACACTGCTCTTGCGCATTTGGGAAATAAATAACTAGCATTTACATACATTTATCATAAACTGCTATTTTTAATTCCGATTGTAAACAGATAATCGCTTATAGGAACTACTTCTATCACTTATACGAAAAAACTATCAGTTATAACCGTCTCTAGTTGCGAAATTTGCGTAATGTAGGACAAGAAAAAAGATCCTGGATTGATTACTATATATTACCATTAGAGATTTTTTAAAATAACTTTCTTTGTAGACAATATTATTTGGAAGCTTTGTAATGTGCTTTTGTATTTTGGTCGCTGTTTCCATCGGTTGGAAGAAGGAAATTAATTCACATTTTTTTCTTAATGTTACAACAAAAAATATGATACTTAGAAACTGTTTGAGCAGTAGACAAGGATCAGAAGAACTTTCAGATTATTCAGTAAATATATGTTTTCCTCTGAAGAAATAAAAAGATGTTCTACAGTTTTTGTTAGTTTCCTGCAAAAATAATTGTGGATTTAATTCCTTCGTCCAACTGCAGAGAAATTAACGACTCAATAATACAGGATAATTTTGTTTTTATGTTGATGTCTCCTTTTAAATTGATTTTTATTTCTATCCACATGTTTATGACACGCTTCGCCATTAGGTGTGACTAACACAAGGAAAACACGCAAAAAAAGTTTTAGGTATGCTGGTCGGACCCTGGTATAGGACCAAGGGTCTGCCGACTATGAAACTAACTCAGCTATAGATACTCGGACTCAATATCGTCATGATGAAACTATTATGAAAACAAATTTCATGATTTTTAAGTTAAATCATTATAACATTCAAAATCACTGAAATGATTTAACAGTACTAAGGGGGGGATTAAGTGATCGCTATCTGTTGAGGAAAGGATCTATTATATTTTCGAATTAAGTAAGCTTTATGGAAAATATAATAATTTTAAAAGAATAATACTTTACCATCAATTGGAAATTAGACTCCGACACTTTAATATACTAAGATGTTGGAAAAGGCAGGCGACATCTTAGGCGTCGTCTGGATTGCTGTGTAAGTAATAAAAAAGAAAAGTACAAAGTGAAAATTTGCTCTAATATTAATAAGTATAAAAGAAACTAAATATAACGAATATGCAGTAAATTTTCATTAAGTAATATTACAGCATTTTCATTGGAGACATAGCATTTTTTTTGTTTACCATTTTGTATTCTATCTATATGTGGTACTGGATGTCCCAAAAGCTTGCGATTTTTTGCTCTGAAATATAACATTGTATACTGGTAGTATTTCAGGAAAGGTAACTAGGAAACATGAATCAGCATTTAGGTACGCCCCAGAAAATAACTAGCGGAGTCTGTTTATCAATTTTACAGAAGACGTTCCACCTAAATGTTTAAAAGATTTGTGTTTCTGTCTGTGTTGTTGCTTACAGAAAATTAGAAAGGACAATCTATCACAAAGCTTAATGCAGGGTATTAATTCAGTTTTCAAAGATGTAGCTTCTCTCATTCTTAAGAGCGAACTCTGGCAAAACTGTTTGTTGGAGAATGTCAATGAAGGATGTGTTCTAATTGTGTCTACAGCACTGTCGTTGTTAACGAAAGTTAAAAATTTTCGGACGAATTAATATCTTAAGTACATCCCGAAATCCTGGAGTTAAAAGCTCAATTCCAGATCGTTGATTATTAGTTACTAGTAATTTGCGATAGACTGGAGAACTGATTTCCCATTATTTACAATGTTGTCGATGTGACCAATTCGCCAAGTGAATATTTCATTGTTAAAATGAGATGTGTGTAATTTTCAGCAAAATGAGTAAAATCGCGAATGAGCCAGATGAAATGCATATGGCAATAAAACCGCTACGGATCACAGAAACCATCTTATGAGACATTTTGAATTTAATGATTGTAAAAAGGGAAAATATGGGATACATGTCCCCTTTTAACATGAATTGACGGAAACAGATATTACCTGCGATGAGAACACGTTTGGAGGGAGACCAAGGAAATAAGACACTAAATTTACTATGCTGTTTCTCTTAGATAACATTTAATCATAGAGTTTAATCTTACAACGTGAATCTTTTATGTTCAGCGATAGGTGTGTAGATAAGAATAAGAATGGTAACCAGATTTCTGTTAAACCTCACGGACAGTGACACATTTATAACAAGAAAGCACTATTCCTCTGTAGGTTGACCCTCATATGTACCGTGTGATAGAAACTTTTGCTGCATTAAGAGTTCGCAAACTTAGCAGAATATATACAGAACGTAATATGCAGAATCTTGAACGGAAAATGGGGAGTATAATTGGAATAATGCAAATTCAGCAGAAGGGATCCAGACAGGGTCCCGCACAGGACATTTTCATTTCATGCACAGTTTTTTCTCTCTTAATTGTATAGAACAGCCCATTCTAACCTAGATAGTGAACCATTCTGATACTTCTCACCATTAATCAATTTTTGGCCCTGTGGGCTCCATGACCCATTTTATTTATTTTTTCGAGCACACTTTCGACGTTGGTTTTCCCATAGATGAGAATCAGCAATGAAAAGTGGATGTGAAAAAAATAACATTGAACTTTGGCCAACACACAGCTCGCATAAAGAATTTGGCTAGCCTGTCGGATATCTGATCATTTTCTGACAATTTTCTTTTTTGCAAATTTTCCAGAAACCTTATTCTAACAAAGATACATAGGCGTTCCGTAACGTTCGACGAACACTGTAAAATTTCTTCTTTTCTTGTATTAATTGTCTTGACTTTCTCTTTTACTGCTATTATTGTGTTTTAAAAATGTCCGAACTCCCTCCACTTATACATGTCTTGAAATATAGAGTTCTACAAATCAAAGCAACAACAATGCATTATTCATTTCCATTATCAAAAGGGTATATAATTCAATAGGGAATGATTATCTAATTTAACCACAATCGTATGCGTACAGCTATATTCTTGTTGTCATCCTTGAAATCTCCGCAATAGCCTTCTCTACACGTCGAAGTGACACAAATATGAAAATACAGTGCATATTTTAATTCAGACAGATTTATGTTTTCCTTTCCCTTGAAACTTTGGTTTTGGATGTCACTTTTTAACAATGAGTGATCCAATTTCTCCAGAGTTTCGAATTTTGCGTTTTCCTTTGAACATTTCGTACTGCCGCAGATAATTAAGAAACATATTCCCCTATGTCGCTCAGAGGTCTCGAGAGAATTTAATTTAATTATTGACCGTAGCAGTATATATTGTATTCTAATTTCATACTTCCAAATTAATATTCTTAGAGTTGTCTTTTCTTGTTCTTCGATTATAACCTTGCTCTTGATTACTATTTTAAGCAGCCGTCGCTATGGCGTATGATGGTATAAGATTCTAATGTATGAAACCAATAATTTTGGAAAGAGACAGCTTCTTGGTAAAATAGCCTTTAGTGATAACAAACAATTAATTGTAATATCAACACAAAAGAATAATGGAAATAAAAATAACATAAAAACATTTGATTAAGGATCCAAATACAGTTACCAAACTCGGTACACGTCAATAAGGAGATTTTATTTCCTTTAACGTGGAGATTACTGGTACATTTACCATGTATCTTCAAATTCAGAAAATGGAACAAGTACAAAATCTTGAGAAACTACAATATTGTACATTGAGAATAAAACAGAAGTTCTGAATACTATGACCTGCAATATATATGAGAGATAGCACAGTTTCAGTTCAATGTAAGCATTGACAACATAGATCACTCTTCATGAAAAAAAATACAGTTACTACGGAGTGGTTATTTTTGTTATTTTGTAATACCAGTAGTAGCTTCCTTTGTTAGCATTTAATATTATTACAATAGCTTTTGTTTTTGTACTGAATAATATCATTACCGCAAATCATTTTTGAAAGTTTCTGAATTTTTGGCAATCTTCCTGTTTTTCAACACTTCGGTGTTTTTATCGCTTCAGTTTTGGTTCTGATCGCTACCACATTTGGGAGTTTTTACCGTTATAGGTGGGCTACTGATAGTTTCGGTGGGCGTTTTAACGGTTCATAATAGGTATCTTTTTTTCGTTGGACCTTCTGACAGTTTCTGCATTTGAGCGTTCTGACCGATTTAACAAGTTGACATTTTCACTTCGAGAGTTTCAAGAGATACATAAAAGCATTACTTTACGATTTATACTAGCAACAATTTAGGTGTTTCGGGTGAAATCGTTAGGAATTCTGATCTTAAAAAAATCATGAACTAAGTACTGTATTTCTAATAGGATATTAAACGTAGTTATTTTCAAGTACTTTTATATTATCTTTATTTGGATTTGAACTTTATATTGATATTACCATTGATTATTTGCTGTCATGAAAGGCTGCCCTAGCGAGAAATTGCCTCTTTCCAAACCTATTAGTTTCATAGAAGAAGCGAATAGCATTATACGACTTATAGACTGCTGCTTAAAATACCAATCAGGAACAAAGTTACAATTCAGGAACACAACTAAAAAACTTTAGGAAATTTAACTTAGAAGTAAATAATTGGAATGAAATGAATTTGGTGAAACCTTTCTATAACGGACACCCTTGGAACGGAAGAAAGTGTACGTTGAAGACGAGTGCACTCTTTAGATAGGTTTTGAATAAGGAGCCAGTATTCAATATACAGGAATATAGTACACTAGATACGAGTTTAAATTCAAGTCATTTGTATAACAAAATGTTCTTCATCACCAATCGTCTGTACTTTAATTCAAACATTCTGTTCTTTTTCAGAAGATTCTGGGATTTATTCTAACTGCGGACCATACTGAGGTTTCTGTAGATATTATTTCAAGAACGCCAGGCTAGTGCCAGAATTGCACATTCAAAATTAAGCCCGGACCAATTTCCCTTACCCATCATATTCTTTGTTGCGCACTGCGCTAAAGTACGTAAATAAAATTCAAATTCTATTCACATGTCAGGAATGTGAATTCGGGAATTTAAAATAAACTTTTTTCCACTTTGACAGGAATTAATAATGAATTTTGTGTCCGTCTTTCTAATAGAGTGTATATGTATTCAAGCATTAATGAGTTTAATTACTTACCAATAATATTTCAATTTCGTTACTGGCCAAAAGCATCGTCCATTATGTAGGGGTGTGCGTTAAAAAAGGTTTTACTGCATCTACGGTCAAGGATAAAATTCAATTTCTTTATTGCCTTTAAACATGTGTGTCTCAAACTGTTATTGGACAGGTGAAAGATATATGAAAAAAATCATCCAGTGCCTACGTCGAAAATACTATCCAGACATTAGTCTGGTGTGAGTGGTGAAAATATTTGGAGAAACCTCATTTGGGATACTGAAACTAACTAACTAACTTTATGGCTTGTGGGACTCACAAGTTAATTGCCCTAGTAACAAACGTTCGCCATTGAATTCTTTCCTGGGCAACATCAAGCCAGTTTTCATCACGAACACCTACTCCTCGAATTATGTTCTAATATTGTCCTCCTAGCGACATCTCGTTCGTCCAAGTGGTCTCCTTCTATTCGCTCTTCCAACCAGGATAACATATAATTTTAGTTTCCTCCATGCAAGCTACATGGTCTGCCCACCGTAGTCGCAGTGATTTCGTTATTTTTACAACTGGTGAATCGTACTGTCTATGGGATATCCTTATCCAGTCTCCTCAATTATCCAGTCATCTCGTCCCGTTTTGGCTTGTATATCTTTCGGAAATACTATTTTCAAACACACGTAATTTTTATTCATCTGCTAGGGTCGTATTCCAACTTTCGCAACTGTAAAGTACTTCCAGAAGAAAACCGTTCTTTTCCGTAAATTTTCAATTTCAATTTCCTTGATATCAGTCGCGATGCTAGAAGTTTATGGGCTGAATAGAAACATGCGTTACCCAATAGTAAGCGACTTTGATTTTTTTCCGTGACCTCATTTTGCTTGTTACGTATGACCTCAAGTATTTAAATTTGTTTAATTTCTCTAAGACCTAATCCCTAACTATTGTTTTTACTTTCTACATTCCCTGTGTTTCAGCTTGTTATGTATTTTGTTTACCTGTAGACCTATCTCATCGCACGCTTCTACTAAGACATCGGTGTTGCTTTGTAGTACATCTATATCGTCCCCCATTACATGTACATCATCCGCGTATACAAACAGTTGATTTAATGTTTGTACCATTCAATTGTAGTCCCTTTTTGTCTTCTTTAATTTTTAAAATCACATATTCTAACGCAAAGTTAAACATTAGTGGTTGTAAGGCATCGCCTTGTTTCAATCGGTTGCAAATCTTGAAACGATCTGACATAGTACTACGTATCTGTACATTGCTTATGGGGTCGCTAAAACACATCTTCACTAGCTGACCCAGTTCTTTTCGGAATTCCAAATCGCATTAGAATACTGTATAACTTTTCGCTTTCTATACAAGCATATGCTTTCTTAAAATCTATAAATAATTGGTGAACCTTCCCGTTGTATTCCCATTTCTTCTACAAAATTTGCGTCAAAGGCGAAAATTTAGTCTAACGTGGATCTATTTCTTTAAATCCGAATTGGAGATATCCAATTATTCCATCTAAGTATACACTTAGGTGTGTTAGCATAATATTACTTAACACTTTGTAACAGGTTGGAAGTAACGAGATTCAGCGGAAATTATTACATTCCGGTCTATCTCCTTTTTTGTAAATCGGAACCATTATTGAGGTTTTCCATCCATTTGGAAGCTCCTCCTTTCTCCATATAGCACTTATCAATTTATGTTATTACTTGATTAGTGCCGTTCCTCCTGCTTTAATTTATTCGGCTGGAATATTTCCTATTCCAGGCGATTTGAATTGCTTCCAATTTCTTTACCAACATTTCGATCTCGTTCTCAATCTCGCTATGTTCAGTTATCGATGGTTCAGAGTTACTGTAGTGGATGGTATTTTCTTCGCTTTTAATACTTATCCACCGATGCCTTGCCTTTTTTTGTTCCTCGTGAAGCGTAAGACATTCTTCATCAAAGCAAGATTTGTTTTTCTGCTGTTTCTTCTCACCTACACGATCCTTCACTGCGATCTTAACTGTTTCACGAACTGTGTTTCATATCTTACTTCAATTCGTTATTAATATCATCATTATTATTTCTCGAGTCGACTAAGATTTCGAATCCATTTGATAGTTCGTGTTGGTAATCTGCTACTACGCTCGGATTATTTAATCGTTTAATTTCGAATTTGAGTTGTTTTGACCCCTTGTTTTACCGGTTCGCGATGCATAACTTTTCCCTTACTTTTGTGATCACTATTTGATGGTCAGTGTCACTTTCCGCTCCTTTGTACGAATTTATTTATTTAGCAAGAACACGAAGGCGTATGCCGAGTTATGGTATTTTGTAAAAGTAAATTACAATCTGTTCTTTTATTGTATTACCAGGAATACATAGTAAAATATAATCATCCATACGGTCTAGAGTATCAAAAAAATATAAACACAATATATGCTAAACACAAAAGAAATCCCAATATTGTGTTATTTGTTATTCTATTTAGTAATACATTACCGATCTGATTGAGAGTTTTGCCGTACATAGGTACTCATGTGTATTTGAGTATGACACTGTGTTCAAAGTATCTGGACTTCACCAGTAGGTTTTTCGAAATCTCGAGGGTTATTAGTGTTTCTCCACTGTTGTTGGTCTTCTCGTGAAAGTTTTATTTGCTTATAGTAGGTCTATGTTTTCCTTCTCACCCTTCTTTTGGATTAAAACAAAACAAAACAATTTGCGAATTATACTTCGATAATCGGCAAAACAGCCTTTCTAGCTCAGTTTATAATATATCTTTCTCTCTATCATTAGATACATCTGTCGGAGCATAGACATTTATTAAAACCGTGTTGCCCGATTGAGTACGTATCGTAACGTACGATAGTCTTTCATTTACAAACTCTATATTCTGAAATACCTGAAGGATACTGTTCTTAACGAAAATTCTGATCCGAAATCATGAGACTGTATTACCGGAGTTGAAAGTGTACTTGCCCTGTCTGATGCTATCTTGACCCTCCCACCAAATGTCTGTTATCTCTAATATGTCTACTTCGTACATCTCGGTTTTGCGTACCACCACCTGAAGGGCGCCTGTTTGGTATAACGTTCGTAAGTTCCCCGTTCCTATTCTAAGATTTTTCTTAATCCTGATGTTGGAGCCCCTGAGAAACTAGTTTACCTCGGGAATATTTTATCCCAGCTTAATCCATGAAGATCTGTTAGCATTTCCTGACAGGTTTTAGCGGTGTAGAGTTGTCGAAAAGTTCAATTTTGTAACATTTCATAATAATCAAGAAAATATGCACAATGTTGATACATACTCTTAATAAATTAACTAATTTTATTAGGATGTCAATTGGACAAAAATTACTCAAGAATAAGGACTCATATTCTTCACTTTTGCCGTTTCCAATGAGCTATTTCTTTATAGTATTTTCACTAGTCTAATACTCGAAAGAAAACGAGATACATTCCCGGTCATTCTTCAACTGTGATGGTCTACACGAGCACGATTCGATCTTTCGTTTTCAGTCCGTGCAAGGATGAAGATCTTGGTCATTTCTTGTTTCGCGCTTACATTATTCTTGTTTCGATTTAAGGAAAAGCAATGTCTGCGTAAATTATTATTAAATAATATCATTCGAACATTGCTTTTCAGTCAATCGTTACATGTA
>JAGDQP010050719.1:818-14172 GCA_022664845.1 Lepisma saccharinum | reverse complement strand
CCAATTACTACAAAGTCTTCTCTCGTTTAGCGTCAAATTTGATGCCCGTGTCCTTATCACACTTGGCTCAAGATAAATAATCTAAATTCTGATTTTTTTCTACACAATTTCAAGACTATACAACACCACACAATTTAGAATATTGCAAAAAGTACACCGATTCCTGGCCACTGCGATGAGTTTGTTAACAATAGTTCGTTTAACGTGTAAGTAATTTGGAATTCAAATTGTTCCTTTATATAAAGATTCCTTTCTCAATG
The DNA here is from genome assembly GCA_022664845.1 of Lepisma saccharinum. Classification (NCBI taxonomy): domain Eukaryota; kingdom Metazoa; phylum Arthropoda; class Insecta; order Zygentoma; family Lepismatidae; genus Lepisma; species Lepisma saccharinum. The sequence continues at coordinate 13,912 of JAGDQP010050719.1, read as the reverse complement.
ATTTGTTAAATTTTTCATGACAGTGTTGGCGAAATGCAACTTTCTGAACAGCTGATATTTAGTCTTCGTTCGAGAAACAAGAGATACTGCACTAAAGTGTACTATTGAAGAGAAAATGGTCATTACATTTCAGAGTCAAGAAACAAATACCAATATGTTAGTTCGTTTGAAACGAACGAGTGATAATTAATTATCTGAATATTCTAGAAAGTGAATAAGAATCAACTTTATGGAAAAACGGAATAAAAGTTTGTTGCAGATAATAAGCTGTCGAGGTGAGAAGAGTTTAAATCCTATGAAGTGGAAACCTGTGTGTAAAATGCTTCCACTGTGTATGACATACACGCTGTTAGGGTATATCGTGGTCCTATGCTATGTGGTTTCTCTAGAGAGGTCTTGTGGTTTTGTTGTTTTTTCATTCATTATTCAATTCTTTATGTTCCTTTAAACATTCATCTGAATTTAAGTACGAGCACGGAAGTTAATAGTTTCTTCTCGCTGAATACAAACTTTCATTTTTATGTTGGATTCATCCATTTCACAAAATAAAGTAATTTTGAAAACTGTTTATTAGAAATCGAGGCAACTTAATACCTATAAGTAAATGTGATCAGTATAAAAGTTCTTTCGGGGTAAAGGAAAGAATAACGCAAGAATTTTACACACAAGAGAAGTGATATCTATTTTGCGAGTGATTTTCTCTGTGTCACTATGGGGGAATGAAAGATACTAAATCTTTTAGGAAGGATGGATACTAAATTTATTACAAAGGAAACACTTCCGCCATAGTGACACAAAGAAAATCACTCGCAGAATGGATATCACTTCTTTTGTGAGTAGAATTCTTGTGTTATCTTCCCTTTACCCCGAAACGGTTTTTATACTGATATAACTTATTTTGAATGGATGTCTGTTAAACAAGAAGTGTATACTCTTCATACAAAAGGTCGATTTTGGACTCCATATCTCGAAAATGGTAACTCGTATCAAAAAAATAAGCTTCGATTTTCCCTAACTTGTTTGGGACCCGCAATTGACCACCCAAACACCCCAGTACCATCCATTTGGGGCTAAAACAAAAAGACAGACAAACTTTTCAATCATTTGCGAAAATTCTGTGATTCGGCCAAAAATGTCGTAAATTTTGAACTCCTTCACTAATTTTGACGTGTTATACACCGTTTGAAAGGTTTTGAAGCGTAGATTAAGACTCCGCAAGTTTCGGCCGCCTATATAGTCTGGGATCAGTGCTATAATCAGAAATGTGAAATTTTGTTCTTTTCACACCGCCCTAGGTCCTACCGACCCATTTTTTTTTTATGTCTTAGTATGGCAAAGAGCTTTCAAATGCAAGTTCAAGCATCAACATTGAGATTATAGTTCGCTAGAACCGAAAGTAGCTGTATATATTGGAATGCCACTAACAGACTCATCATTTACTACCGTTCTCATGATGTTAATAAGGAAGATAAGCATGGTTGGAATAAAAATGTAGGTCTCGTGCTTAGAAGTCCAACACCCTAATAGCACTAACATTTTGCTCGGTGAAAGAGGATATGGGTAGATGCAGAGCCTTTCTTCAGTAGAAAGCTCTGGCAGATGCTGTTATCGGTATTTGTTTATTTTCATTTTGCTCCCTTGAACAGTAATGAGCATTATTCTTCTAATCGGTAGTGTGTTAAACTTTTCTTGTTAATTTTTCATAAGTTACTTTGTACTTCGGATGAAGTTTGGATTCATTAATATTAAGTGATTCTAGGTGGTTATGTTTGCTTATAAGTTTGGAAATATTATAGTAGTAGTAGTTTGTAGTAAATAATAACGTGTATGACCGGATTATCTTGCTATGGTATCACTGGCTACTGGATCAAATCAGAGTGGTGATATAGTAAATTTGCTCTGCTCTTCTACTGTGACTGAGTGTCTATCTGTAGGCAGTAGCTGTACATCGCCAGCTACTAACATACTGTATTTTCATTTAATTTCACTTCTGCTCAATTAAACTATCGAGAAATGTTTCTTGAAATCTTATTAAATTAACGTCGAAACTGTGTTTATAAGTAAGGTAATGGATGCTTCCTTTTTGCCTTGAGTTCTTACAGTTCCAAAGTCCAGACGGGAAAATAATCATAGTGCCCCAACCTCATACTCCAAATAAAGTTCTTCAGTAAGTGGATACGATACTTTTTTTCTTATTATAAATGTCATTTTTCTGTCTTATATACGTACTACAGTTAGGTATCTTCCCGTGATATTCACCTACCATGAGACATATTTTGGACGTCTGGAGGACATCATTGCTATCTGGATATACTAGCTGCATATCAAATTTGGGCTCTGGATTTAAGTCCTTCTGAAGAGTGAAACGGTCTAATTTAAATTTGATCACCAGCCGTAGGCAGATTGGTTCGTTTATTAACGAAACGTTGTTTACTGACTGAGTTTCTCATAGAACGATTCATGATATCTATGTTAAAATAGATAATTTATTACTTCTACGATCTTATAAAAAAAAAAATCATCTTGTTACTTTTCTACTTAGTTGAATCAAAGATTAAATAAAGATAAATTGCAGCTCACTAAACGAGATTTACACCTACCTTAGGTTTTTTCATTGATACTCCAGTGTTTACAAAACAATAATGACCTTCTAAAACTTCGTGAATATTGATTCATGCTTCTGTACTTGAGAGCAAACAGAGTGCAAGCCACGAATCCTTGTTTTCGAGAAAAAAGGAAGGAAAATCTTCCTTTCATATAGAAACTAGATTAACTAACTACATAATAGACTAATATATTTATTTTATTTAGCATTATAAATGGCCATTTTTGACTTGAAGTTGTACATTCTAGATCTGGAAAATGAAGCAAAATGCCGCACATGACGGCAAGCGTCCTGTCCCACATAGCAAAATGACGTCCCAGGGATATGTGACGGATCTCCTGGCAGGATATCGGGACGTCCGTAGGATGTCCTGTTTAAATCCCGTTTGCATCCATGGGACGAATAGTTATAATTAATCCTTCGTATAACTATACGAAGGCATATCCTTCGTATAGTTATAATTAATTAAATAATAATAATAGTAAGGTCGATTTAATTTATAAAAATTCCAGGTAGGTAATCCCGCACGGCCTTCCGGGGGACATCCAGGGGATCTCCATACGGGATGAACTGTTTGTATTACCCACAGAGTTATCCCACGGACGTCCTTAGGACATCGCTATGGGAGCAGGACCATTCTGATGGTAATGGGATCTAAATGGGACGTCCCAGGGACGTACTCTGCTATGTGAGGTTATAATGTTTCATTTTCTCAAACAGTACTATTATTGGACATTTCATAAGCACAGAAGCAATGTTACAACCTGCCAATAATGTAAGAGGTGAAATAAGCAAAATGTAAATGTTCAGTATTTAATCTGGTATGATATTTCACAGTTTGGAAAGAAGTCTCATTGGTGTCCATGAAACTCTGTGATATGAAGTTAAAACTGTTTTACAGAACTCTAGCTGAAAAGCAACACTATTTCAAGTGGACACTCACATCTAGAATATATATCACAAGAAAGAACTGAGTTTGTGTGTCAAAGAGTAGGTCAATTGGCCGGTAGTTGAAGAGAAATTGGCAGGAAAAGTTAGTACACGACATTGAGTGTAAAATAACACAGCACAGATATTCACAAGTGCCGTACCACAAACAATGCTATTAATAACTTCCCGCCACTTTCTCTTCAACCACTGGCCAATGGCAAATAATCTCTGGCACACAAACTCAGTATTTTACGCTGATTTTAAATAGCCTATATTAACATTCACGGCAGTGCATGAAGCCAAGTTCTGCATCACCAAACGTCAGCACTGCCAGGTGCATGTTGTACCGAAACCAGAATTTATGGCGAAACCAGCGATTTCGAGGTCTCGTAACAAAATAATAATAATAATGTTAGGAATATGATCTTTCGAAGTTAAGGAGATGTAGGTGGACAAAATTTCATATTCGTAGCTTGAAGCATATTCAAGTTGTGGACCCCTAAAATTTAGGTATTTTATGCTTACTGATTCACTCACTGACATATTGTTTAGAGCGTTCACAATAAGCTGGAAACATTAAGTTTGGCATGAAGGTGGAGGATGACAAGTAGATAAAGGGAAAATTCCGATATTTTAAGTCTCCATCTTCGATTAAAAATGGCCGCCAAATGTAAATCTCAAAGAATATACAGCCTAAACGGATGGAGCTAGAAATTCGAAATTTGGTATGACGGAAAATATTACAAACTGTCTCCAAAGACGCCATAGTGGATCACAAATAGCGGACCCCTAAAATCCATTTTCCATACCGTTTGAGGCGGAGGTACGAAACTTGACATAAAGGTGCATTACCAAGGGTAGTTTAGAAAAATATTACAACATTTTTAAAACGTCGCTATCTTGGATTCAAAATGGCAACCCAAAACCATTTTCCACACCGTTCGAGCTAGAGAAATGAAATTTGGTATGAAGGTGTACCATCACGAGTAGGTCACAACAAGATAGGAAAATGCTACAAGAGTGGCCACTTTTAATCCAAAATGTGCCACCCAAAAGACATTTTCCAAACCACTGAAGCTAGAGACACGAAATTTGGTATGAAGGTGTACCATTACGAGTAGGTTATAATAAGTAGGGCAAAACTTCCCCTGTGGAGGCGCAGATCCCCGGGAAGTATGGGACAGATCTTCACCATGAGTGCGCAGACCTCTGGTGAATCTGGATACGATAAAGGGGCGCAGCCCACAAAACTCCGCAATTGGGGTCAGCTCCGTGCGAAGCGAAGTGAGTATTATATATATATATATATATATATATATATATAATGCAAGTACAAAAAGCTGTGAAATCCGAGCAAAAACACTAGAGGTGCAAAACATTCGGCAAGTTCATCAGCCATAAAAAGGGCGGGAGGGTGCAGTTGACAAGGTTCATGATGTTCGAACTTTAGGATTAATAGTGGTGGGCGTGGTGGGTTTTTGGGCCGCCACCAGCCTAATGGCTTGACGATCAGCAACCTTGCCACCTCGCGGCAACTTCCAGTGTCCCTATTACATGCTATCGCCAAGGAACTTGGCTCATCCATCCTTCATTTCACCACTTGTTAGGGCTGACGAACTTGGCTGAACTTTTTGAACGTCTTGTGTTTTTGCTCGGTTTATATATCTTCTAGATCTGAGTATCCACTTGAAAAAGTGTTACTTGTGAGTTATTTGATGACCCAGTTTGTGACGTCATAATTTGATGGCTGTAAAATAACTCAACTAGAATTGAATTCCTTACAACACTTGTATCCTCATATCATAGAGTTCCATAAGCAGCAATGAGCCTACATTCAAAATTGTAATATCGTCTCTCGTCTTTCCATAATTAAAAAAAAAAAAAAAAAAAAAAAAAGGGGGGGTCGCGCGAAAAGGAGTGTTAGGAGACTTCCCCAAATCGTCGTGTGAAGTGTGACTGCATTCGGATCAGTCATTCCTATGTAATACTCGAATATGTGTGTTATAAGTTCGTCTCGTTAGCATGGAAACGGCACATATTTTAACATTACAATATGGCTAAAGACTTAAGGGGGGACTCCCCCAAATCGTTATGTGAACTTTGGCTGCAATCTGCTAATAGATTCTTACGCAATGATCGAATATGTATTTAATAATTGCAGTCTCGTTACCATGGAAACAGCAAATAGTTTGACAGTCTGATTTGCTTCCAGTCTTAAGGATTGAGTCCTATACAATTATACATTTGGGGCAAAATTAGTCTGAATGTTCTCACACGAGACGCCAATAAGTTTTAGTAATCGATTCCCGTCACCATGGAAACGGTAATAAATCGAAAGTTTTGGTATGGACAAAATATGTAGTGTTGTCAAGTCTATCAGAATACCGAGTTAGTATGTAATAGGTCCGGCCGTTCTTGCATAATTCGTAAGAATCCTTTTTCCTTTGAGTACCGTTGCCAAGGAAATCATACAAAATTTTCGTTAATCTCTTGCTCTATAAACTTTCTCCACCACAACTACTACCACTGTACTAAACCTGGTGATCATCTGTTCAGAAAACTCGCAGGAGCGATAGCTTAATAAGCTTTCACACATCTCTTCTACAAATTACAAAGACATTTTAGTACAATAATAAGAAATTTTCAATAGGGATGTGTACAGAAAAGTGTGAAATAAATATTATTTTCTTTTAGCGCTGGGACCGGGAGTTTCAGTTGTTACGTAATTATATACTCACTCCATTCTCTTCCTCTGTTCCAGTTCTGTTTTGTCGTTTCGTGTGTCTGTTTCAATTCTAATTAATAGCTAATTAATTGAATTACTAAATTAACTTGCTTTCCTTTAATCTATTTCTTTTAGATTACTTAATCCGTTCTATGAAATTGTTAGCGAAAGGATTTGTTTTGATCTGTTAAACATTCTCTTTAAAAGTTTTACCTCTTTAACTGGAAATTATTTTGCACCTTGTTTATCTCTTTTAATTTTTTTTACTAGTTTTCTTCTTCATGACGCTAATTACTCCAACAGGGATTACTGCGTACATTCCTGTAAACATCATCTATGATAATAATAATCATGGTAATGGGTAGAGCCTTTGATTAAGATCTATTGAATCTAATTTACTAATTAATTTCCGGGAACACTTATGGGGAATGTTTTTACATACAACGTCGCACGCTCACACGCACAAATATCATATTTGCAGTTCCTCGTTGCAACACACGTAAGAGTACAGCCAAAAGATTGAATTAAAATACACATGGAAAGTCTTTAGAATATGGAGATAGCCTCTACATGGTATTCCATAACAAGCTCTTTCACAAACTACTCTTTCGAAATTTTCTGCTAATAGGATGTTCTTGATGTTTTGAACAAGAAAATAGTGAAAGTATGGCGAAATCGTAAAGATCTGTTGTGTTATATGTCCTGAAATTTGTTATGCGCGTAGGTAGTCTATAGTTCCATATACTTCTAGCCAACTCGTAAACGTTTTGTTGTTAGAAAATTATGTTGTACACTCTTTCAAGTAATTAAAGATAAAGGAGTGAAGAGCGTGGCAAACATGATCTAATTGTTCGTCGAGAAATATGAATAATTTGTGAATATAGATTAGTTGAGTTCCAAATTTCAAATCTGTCTCCAGCACTTTAGCGGAGAAAATTATAATTTTCATTTAACATCTCCAAGTACACATACATCCTTACCTATTTTCTTCTTTCTATCAAAAACCTATTTTCTTCTTTGCCTATCTAGAAACTCGTTATCATATTTTGTTGGTATATAGAAGGATGTAATTGAACTTGTGATAGAAATTAATGGAGGAAGAAATAAGATTGTAATTATTATTTTAGGTATCTTTGGCTGAGAACGACATAAGGCGGGCCAGAGGTCAAGAAGTCGGGCTAGAGCGTAATTACTGAAGGAATCATCACGTGGTGTGACTGAAAACAAATATTCGTGGAAAAAACTGGCATGAAAGTTAGCCGCTGGTTAGAACCTACAACCTCTCGAATGCCAATTCGACGTTATGTCTGGTTAGTGGCAAGAGGGAAAATATGATGTTTTGACAGGATTAAGGTGGAAAAAATCTTCAGGTAGGACAAAGGGAAAAAGCTGAATGAGAGGTACAAATACCGCTAAGCCTGCCTTGAAGAACCGCTTTCGGTGGAACATATTTGTTAATATCAATTCTGCTTTCACCTTTATTCTTTACCCTCTGCCTGAACATTTATATGTGACTAGCTGCTTTCAATCTTTCACTGCCACCCACTTATGCTTGCCTTTCTGTCTCCTTTAATTGAGTTAGTTTCCGTTTTTCTACGATCTTAACTCTTGAAAACAATGCGAAATATCTTATATTTCGTTGTCTGTTTCTGTGCGTTGTCTTTCTTCTACGTATTGAATTTTCAGTTCTATATTTTTAATCTCTGAATTAAATCAGAGCAATGAACTAGATTGTTTTAAACAGGTTATGGTTTTTGATGTTATTAGGGATACCACCATTCAAAGCAGCTTCATACAGTATTGTACGTTTAATAGAACTAAGTCATCTACGATGACTACGATGAGAAACTTGTATCTGCGTATATACAGCCTCTACCAAATGTTTAACAACACGTCCATATTTTTTTTGAAAAAAATACGTGCTGTCTGTATACCTTCGTCCTTAACAGATTAAAAATTTGTGTTATAATGATTTATGTTAGAATGAGTTTTATAAAACAAAAATCTTGCAATTATATCTGTTTTTCTGAAAATAATGATGTTTTAAAGAACCTAGGAAGAGATACTTAAGATTTTAGTGTACTCAAAAAGGTATACTCTAAAATATTTGGATTCATGGTATAATATTTCGCGCAGAACAACATACGTATAGTTAAGAGAAAGTTGTCGTATCCTCCAACACTCAGAAAACTTACAATTAGGACTGAAATCACCGTCCTTATGAGATCTTTTATTTTTTTTAAAAAAAGTAATAAAAGTTTCCTTAAATTGGTAATATTTCAACTTGCATGGATGATCCATAAAATGTTTTGGTATCAGCTTTTCTAATTCTTCTCAGTATGTTCTTACAATTCAATTAATTCTTCAAAAAATCTAAAAATCGTAGGGAAAGTTTGAGGAATGGGATTAAACTGCAAGATATTTGATAAGTTTAAAAGTGAAACATCAAATCGTATGATTGCAACTCGGTTTATTCGTGAGCAAGGCGTGTTTGGAACATGCTATTAGGAAATATAAACATAACGCTACTACTATTCACAGGCCAAAGATTCGGATATCCAAAGTTTCGACACCTCATGAGAACAGAATAACAGTCAATTTAGCACCAATAAATTATTTACAAAGATATACTTTAAAAATATAGCAACTTTGTGTCAAAATATACATAAAATATAGATTTCAAACGCTTCATATGGTGCCTTTTAACTTCGTGTATAAGCTATATCAGGGTCGGATCAAGAAATTTTCCTTTGGAGGGCAAAATTAAATTTTGCCACCCTTTCTACAGCCCTTTTGCCACCCTTTCCATCGTTTTTTAGACCAACAACAAGACCGACCGACGCGACCCACAGTATAGAAGTATAGAAGTCTTGGCTGAAATTGGGAATGTGGAATTTATAGCAGGAAATTGTAAGAAAAACAATCAGTTCGTTGTGTGCAGTGGCTACAGTAATATACTCAAAGTTTACAAGCAAGATATAGGCATAACAGAATATTACAATCAAAGTACAGAAAAATATAGTGGATAGGCTGCATGGCAGCAGAGACAAACATGCATTATGTTATTGAAAATTTAGAAGAAAAGACATACACCTAAATGTTTATAATAGTACGCCAGCAGGCTCATCTGACTCATCACTACTTTCCAGTGTAGCAGTCTGAGACGCAAAATGTGGAGCGATTAATAAATCTAAAATATCCTTATGAAAATGAGAGAATCTTTCCTCTTTGGGACTTTATGCATGCTTGTAATAAGAGGGTCTGATGTGATTAAAAGTAAATGCAACACATCTTCGTTTGTCTTTGGTCCCTGAAATCTTACGAGCAAAGTATTCCCCGTATTGCTTGAAGTCTTTATTCCGTACTTGGGCTTCCTCACTGAGCTGACCTATTGGAAGCAGGGCATATTGTATGATTTGGGCGACATGAATTAACACCTGATGCACTGTTGGCGGCACTGTGTACTAAGGGTTTTTTTGTGATGAATTCCTGTGCAGTGTCAAGAGCCTATTCAGGAAACTTTTCAATATGTATCTCATGACAACTAGGAAGTGTCTGCAATACAGTCTTGAACCTCCATATGCCAACATCAACGTCAGGAATACTTGCGGATAATTCTTGGTTACCAAAATATCGACTTGCTGTATTTCTATCATTGCTGGTACCAAATCGATCAACGAGTAATCGCATTTTATGTTTAAATCTGTCTTGAATATGTTTTTTCCTAAGTGCTATTATTTGCTTATGTTTCTCTCACGAACTTGCCGCTTCCGAAAGGGTATTTTATAGGAAAGATGTAAGAGACATTCGAAGAACCGTATCCATGCTTGAAGCTCATACACTTCAAGCCCCCCCAAAAAATCCAGAAGTTTTTAATGACAAACGAAGTATTCCTAGGAGAAGCCCCTCCCAAAATAATTTCTCAATCCGCCACTGGTCATACGTCATCGTGATCTCATCGGACGTTCAAGATATTAATATATTATTAGCTAAATCACACATTTTATCATTTACACGCCTTAGTTCCATGCTGAGGCTGTTTCATCGCCCAATTAATGGGTTCATTTCAGGGATCCGGTAGCAACACTTTATATCATACTTCCCGCACTGAGCAGCGCAGCATCTCCATGTCTCTGCCAGTAACAGGTTTAAGCTGGCGATTGCGTAATTGTGAAATCCTCCTCATTCCTTTCCTGCACACAATCTTACCTGGACACTATTAGAATTTCATTATTGCATATTATTTCGCGTCACTCTTTTACTTAATTTTCTGGATTTCTGCCAAGAATGGCCTGGTTTGGCCCCACTGTGCGATGGTCACAACATTGTCTCACATCACGTAGTGCACTTTTGTTATCATCTCTGGAGCCTGTTGTGTCATTGCTATTACTAAATCCATTAAGGCAGCAGAGCTGCCTATCTGACTTGAATCCCCGCTTTGAATTTTAAGGATGAAGCTAGGTTGCATGAAATAACATTAATAATGTCTTAGCGCCCCGGTATTGAAATTTTTAACACGTTTAGGTCAATTTAAATTTAATAGGTAATTTTACTTCTTTTTAGAAGCTTTTACTTTTTATTTTTAAATTTTGCCGCCCCCTAAACGTGCCGCCAAGGGTGCTTGCCACATTTTGCTCCCCCACCCTAGATCTGGCACTGAGCTATATTTGATTCAAAATGGGGAATCACCCCTAAGCCTTAATATAAACTAAAGTTCGTTGAAAAGGAAAATGGATAAATCGTTAAGTTGCCCGCCCTGTATGAAAACATAATGCAGTACTTACATAACAAATTACTGCGCAAAAGCTATCAAGAAGCACTGAAGTCCGGGAAATTTGGCGGCGACGGGAGATATTCAATCATTAAATTTTAAACGTAAAATTCTAACCCGTTGTACTTTGTCAACTTTTCTATTTTGAAATGCTCATCACTACCGATGAAGTGCATAAGCATTAAAACATGTTTCTGGTACCCAATTATTCCCTCACGCTTTAGCTGTTTGTGGAACCTTCCTCGATAACGGTGAGAGTACACTGGACTATCGAACCAAAGACGGACCTCATAGAAATTGCATTGTATATATTAAAGAAGCACGGTGAAGGATGTTTGTGCCAAGTTCATGAACATGTTTGACAATCAAGTGTAACATGATTGGTCTGGGCACACCACTTTTCCTCATTGTGTAGCGTTGTTGATCAATGGCCATCTCTTGTAAGTTTTCCAGTACTTGGGGCCAATAATGCACAACAAAGTTGTTCTAAATAAAATGATTGCGACTGGATGGAACTGAAGATTGAACGGTTGGCGCAAATAAGTGCCACTAGGCTACAGTCCAGTAAACCTACGCCAAAATGGGGCCCACCTTGGAACTAATTGCAACAACATAAATAATTTCTTCAGCATTGTGCTCCTCGGAGGAACACTAGAAAGAACATACTAAAAATTTAGAACAGTCTATGTAGGGCACCACCTTCAAAATAGTGAATGATGCCAAATACACGTATTTTGCTGAATAACAAAGTACCGTTTGTTCTGATAAAAAAAAGTGTCAGTATACAATTTATTGGTATTAGAGTAATCTTTCAAATGCTATTTCGAAAAATAAAATCTGTTAAACAAGACACAAGATAAAAAAATATTACTCGCGAAAATATTATATTTTTTAAAAAATTGAAAGTTACTAATTTACATTTTATAATTGATGTGTCATTACCTTATTTTAGCTTCAGTACCAGTTTGATTAGTTTGGTTATTGGTTGAATATGTTTGGATTTGAGTGATTGTTGACAATATTCTTGTCACTATAAATTCGTTAATGTTTACATATCGAAAGCTGGTGATAAAAAAAGATAAAGGATATATACGAAAGGAGGTGCTCTGCTTATGAATCTAAATATAAAGAAGTTCATAATTGACAATTTACTTAACCGGATTTCTATATATTAGAAGAAAGATATGGATTCACTGAATAGCAGGTACCGTATAATCTGATTTATGTGTACATTATAAATATAGTAATCCTGTAAAATTTTGCATATGCTTTCATCACTGTTAACAACGCCAACGATGTTAACAGGGTTTGGTTTTGTGGGAATAGAATTTTTTTGCACACAGTTAAGAAATGATTTATTTATAATAAATGAGTGAATATGAATTTCTTGCCTTTGACTATCTGCGTATTTCCTTAATAACCATGATAATCAATTATGGGCAGGAGTGTGCTCCATATAGTTTAACAAAGGGCTTGCAGGGGTCTTCCCAAATCACTAATCGTAGGAACAGAACTTACCAAATAAGCGCTGGCGCACACATACGGTAATGGATATACTATTCGTGGTAATGTTATACCACAGCGATTAAGCAGTAGCGTATTTTCGTTATATTCAATAATAAAAATTATATGAAGAATAAAATTACTGTGTTAGGACATGTTTGTATTAGAAAAGGAACCAGTCGCAATAAGGGGAGTGAAATATGAATGTTTACCTGTAAATTCTATTAGTAAATACAATACTATTTATACAATAAACACTCTATGGGCCTCTCATACAATAAACACTAGTATTAGAACGGCGATTAATGATAATAGGGACCCTACACTTGATACCATGTTTCATGTTATATATGCGTCGGGGTAGTCAGAATATCGTCGTGGTATTCCTCTTAGGCCCAAGAAATGTTGTGGGAAGAAGGTGATATTTACACCCAGGAATATTGTAATAAATTGGATCTTTCAAAGAAGTCATTTATAGTCTCTACAATTTAGGCTTTGGTAAAACAAGACATTATTTACTACGAGGTCAAGCTGATGATTTACTACGAGAATCTAAAGCT